>QPKB01000001.1:5318441-5425454 GCA_003546025.1 Camphora micrantha | reverse complement strand
TATATTGATACAATATATCAGTACTTTGTACCAAATTACCTCTTACGTCATACTTCTGCAAGTGTATTGCATTTTAGGAACATATACTTTTGCAAGTACAAAGATGTCCTAGGTTCAAAAATTTCCTCTCCAACTGAATTAATCTGTTTGCACACATTTTTAATGTAAACGTTTTAATTACATATAGTGATTCCTCATTTAAGTTTACTTTTACATCTCTTGTTATAGAATTGTGATCTTCTCCCACAAGCACTACATGTACAATCCACTTTATGGTTCAAACTTGGGCCGACCTTTTTAAACGCAGCTCCATTCACTTTCTTTTTTTCCTCCGTGACTGTACCATTCCCAATTTTTTCTCATTGAACCCTTACTGTAGAATTGAATCTTTAAAAAATTAAAAAAAAAAAAATCTATAGTGAAAAGATCATTAAACTTGTAAGGGTGTTCCTTTAATCAAGAGTTAGGATAATCTGATAGGGCTGATTTTTTGCATGACCCCTTATCTGTAAAGAAACCTTTCCATCTATCATATCCTCAGGTGAAAGTCTTCCTTGATTTGTAACAATTCCATCAGTCTAAATTGATTTTGAAGGACTTTTTATTGTTCTTCTCTTCTACATTTGTGCATGTTCTGCCGCTTTTTTTCTCTTTTCAATTGGCAAGTCAATACTGGTAGTAACACCTACGGTTAATGTATGAAAGTTCAGAAACCACGCTAATTAGCAAATTCTCGGTAACCAATCATCATTGGCCTTCAAATAGATTGCATACAATTGAATTTGTTAATTTTCCTCAATCATCCATTTCCTATATTGTTTCTGGATTGCTTGTAAGGCTTGGCGGCTTGCATCTATTGGGCATGGAGTTAATCAAGGTATTGTCGCGGGCTAAGCTGTGGCGGATATCACAATTAGATCTGTTACTTAACAGGCAGCATGACTGATAGGTATTCTGTTTAGAACCCAACTAACCACTCAAATTTTCTATAACCAACCCATCATTGTTGGCCTTCAAATAGACTGCAAATAATTGAATTTGTTAATTTTCTCTTTCATCCATTTCCAATATTGTTGCCGTATTTTGCTTGTAGGGCTTGCATCTATGGGACATAAGAGTTAATCAAGGTACTGCTGTGGGCTAAGCTATGGAAGATATCACAATTAATAGGCATCATATGGCTAATAGGTATTTTACCAATCATTTAGCTATCAGAATTCTTCTTCTCATAGCTTGTCACATGTGTAGGACTAATTGGACCATTGGGCATGGCCATTAAGATATTTTAGAGGCGCATATGAAGGCACAATAGAAGGCTCTATGGTAATAAAGGCCTTTATAAGATCTTAGCAACATCAAAGCTTGTTTTGAGAAGTGGGCCACGATGAGAAGCAAGGCTCCCATCTCCTATATCTGGTGCGACATTACCTATTTTTGAGGGAGGTTTAATTTCATTTCTCCATATGGGTTTTCCTCCCATTCAGGTTTCATAAATTTTCCCAAATTCAATTCAACAAGTCAATTTTCTTTTTTTCTCTTTTGAATATGTGCTGTTGATTTTTGTTATTTAGATGTGAATGAAATTCCACGACAATCCTAGGGGCCTGTTTGGTTGCAAGCATTTGGGGTTAATACCTTGTCTAAATAATTTGGAGTATTCCAAATGTTGTCCTTCGTAGTAGAATTCCAAAATGCTCAAGGGTCTAGTAACATTCTCAAATTCGGAATTCCAATAATGGGAAAAAGTGACTTTTTGCATGCCTGCTAGGCAAATTCTCACCATTCAAATTGTTTCAAACAGGAAATTTGGAATTCATAGGGAAAGCCTCTGCATTTCTATCAAGAAGTTCCGACGAAGGAAATTCCCTTAAGAAATGATCTCAACCAAACAGCTCTTAAGAAAATGTGGGATGCAAAAACCCTAAGAAGTTGGAGGATTCCTAGGGCCTAGTTGGTTGCAACCATTTAAGGATTTATTTTTTGGTGCTTTTAAAGAATTCCAAATGCAATTCCCCAAGTAGAATTCCAAAATGTCCATGGGCTGTCTAGCTTTAGATAAGTATATCCAAGTGAGGAAATTGAGACATCTGGATTCTTTATATATATATATATATATATATATATTTATGGAAGGTGCTCGTGTGAGAGATGCTCTCACCTTACTATGAGAGATAGGGTTGGCATTGGATATGGATATGAGGGCCCCCATCTTATCTCTCATAGTAAGGTGAGAGCATCTCTTATAGGAACATCTCGACATATATATATATATATATATATGTCCTGCTAGAGCACATTGATCCAAAATTAGGATTAAGTATACTCTCCAATGTCATTGCTAGATGAATTAAATTGACTCTCTTAAGGATAACGCAGCCATTGGTGGAGCCAAGATTTTCTTCTAGGGAGGAAGTGATACTTGACTGGCAATTCATATCTGTTGCACCTCTTTTCCTATTGGCAATGACAAACTAAAAAAAGAAAAAAAACAGAATTTGATATAATAGGCCTAGAATGATGTCAGAGTGAAAATTTTCAAACAAAGCGACCATTTTGTTTTTTATTCTAAATCTCATCGATATCAACTAAACTCTAGACATATATGAGTTCCACGAGAATTTTCATGAGAGAAATTTTCATGGGCCCATCTATGAAAATTTTAAATCGGTGGAAAAATAGTTGCCTCCTATAGTGTATGGTGGCTTATCGGATTTCACTGTAATTACCCAACATTAGATAGGAAACTTTTAAAAATTAAATATTTTAAAAATCCAAATCTTTCATGTAAATATTTCTGATGGTCGGCCCAGATCTAGGGTTTTAAAAAATTTATAAAAAAAAGTGGGGTATTTGTTTGAGGTTGATATTTTTGTTAGGTGAGGACCATTTTCATTTTTCTTAATTGTGCTTTACTCATGAGCATTATGAAATTCTAATGACTTGGAATTGTAACCCTAGAGGATTTGGATTTCAAGCCAAGTTTTAATTTTTATTATTTGATAACTTAATGTACTACTCTTGTTGATTTTGAAGGCCATAAAAGGCAAAAAAAAAGAAAAAAGAAAGAAAACGGAAGAGTTGGAGTTAGTAGCCTTCTAGAAAATATGGGAAGAGAAATAAGATGGATTTTGTTGGATCATTAGAGTCTTTCAATGAGGCTTTTCATGAGGGGAATGGGACGCAATGGTGAGGCCCCACCTATGAAAAAAATCCAAACGGCTCAAAATTAATAATACTGAGAATATAATTACTTGTACAACTAATGCATTAATTACTGTTAACCATATGTTCAATCTTAGGGTAGGATCGGGGAAATGCCAATGAAGTGGAAAAGGGAGAGGGCGTTAATTTTGAGCGGTCGACTTTATGTAAGTGGGCCCAACAGTAGAGATCCACTCCTCCCCTCATATTCCTGTGGGAAACAAGATTCTAGAAATTGGGGATAGAATATAGAGATGTAAGCGCTTTCCTAATCTTTAGAGAATATCTAAAAGACGAAAATACCAGTACTACTTTGTAACTTTTTTCCTTTATATTATAAAAAGAGAAAACTGAGGATGGGCAAGAAAACAAAATACACAAGCCTTCTTCATTTTATGGATGAAAATGAATGCCGCCCCCCCTTCCCCCAGGGGCAGCCTGTGAATCAATTATCAACTGACGCTGTCCTCTTGAGTTCTGATGCAGCGTGAAAAAAAAAGAGGGTGGTAATGTTGGTGGAGACTAGCCGTAAAGAACAATATGAAAAGAGTGAATCTGAAAATATTCTCTCTCTCTCTCTCTCTCTCTCTCTCTCTCTGTGTAATGTAAATCTGTGGTTATGATGAAAACCATGGAGAAACTGAAGCAGGTGATGAAGAGATGGAGGCTCACGAGCCGCTCCATTGCTGTGGATATAGATTTCATCCTACAGATGAAGAGCTGTTGGAGGACTACCTAGAAAGGAAGAGCCAGAATCTGCCCGTCATGTGACATGATCAAAGTGGTTGTATTATAAAGTTTGATCCAAGTGAGTTGCTTGCTTTGTTCTAATCTAATATATCCCATCTTCTTTTCTGTTTGTGTAATTCTTCTTTTTCTTCTTGTTGTTCATGGTGCTGTTATTCCTTTTTGGTTCTTTTTCTTGTTCCTTTCTATTAAACATTACAAAAATCACTTTCTGTTTTAATTGGGTGCATGCAGTACGTGAACTGGGTGGGTTTTCTTTTGCAATCTCATTCCTACTTCAGTTGATTGAGATTCTCTCTCTCTCTCTCTCTCTCTCTCTCTTTTTCTCTCTCTCTCTAATTTTTCTATATTCACCTTGGATCTTCATTTTCAACCACTTATGGCATGGATTTTAAGGGTTTGCTAAACAGCCAGGGTGGACCGAATCTGTGGTCATCTAGAGGCAGATACCTGACCATATGTACCCCTTATTCGGTTGGCAAGTAACATATATAAATTCTGGTATATGTATGCATTCTATAATATTTGGATATGGATTGTGAAGCTTCTTGGAGTGGGATCCATCTTAATCACGAGTCCAATGAAGCTCCGCTCCTTTATTTGTCTGGGCTTAAGAAGAGATCTAAAATTGTGACAATGACCTTTAAATTAATGTTGATGGTTTATAAACGTCCCCGACCTGAATCAAAGGCCATTAGTTCTCCAATGATTGGCTTGAATTCTTTGTGACATTTGTGAGACAGCTTTTCCATGGAAAGTGAAAACCTTTTTCACATGTGCTATGGTAATATCCATGTTTGGTGGGGCTGATTTACCTTACAGGAGCGAAAACTCAAATTGGCTTTTACACGATTGTCCAAAAAAAAAAAAAAAGGACATTTCAAATGGAGGTTGGACTTGATACTTGATTTTCTGTGGAATGCAGAAATGGTTCTTATGCACTCTGCTTTCCATTGTGCACATAAACGTTGTCTTACTCTCAACTTTATGAGAGTGCAAATGTGATGATTTTTTTTGCGCAGAAAAAAAAAAAAAAAAGAGATTCTTAATTTCTCAAGGAAGAGGTGAGAAACCTACTTCTACTGCTTCCACGGAATCTGCACAAACACACTCTATAGTTTAAATAAATAGGAGTGGAAATTATCAATTCCAACTAGAGCACATGGATAAAAAAATTCTCATTCAGTACACTCTCCAGAGTCACTATTGGACCATAATATCACTCCACGAATTAAGTGGACTTTCACAATGATATTGCAAACCCCTGGATCATCCGACGTGTCCTCTCACATATATCATTGGTTGGTTGATGCTTTCAATTCATTTGCCAAGAGAAACAGACACAGTTCTGTCGAATTTATTCATAAGAAGAAGGGATTTTTATGAAAAGAAAATTAAGGTTAAACTCTAATGCCATGAATATATGAAGAAAAACATAAATTTAAAAGTAGAGGTGTTGTCTATATGTTTTTTTTTTTTTTTTTTTTTGAACAAAAATAGCACAATGATGGTGATATCGTCACAGGCATCCTTCATTCCAATCCCTCAAATCCATCCCATCTCTATGCATAAAGATTGTATCAATAATTTCATCAATCTTATCGTGGAACATTAAAAGAAATATTTTGGATGGATCAAATTTCCAATAGATGCTACCCTCCTTCAGCTAAAATTTTTTTTTATTGGGGTTTTTGCTTGTACAATAACATTTCGCTATCAATAACCCCACAGTTACATAAGTTGAGATATTTCTCAATAGGTACTCAAGCAAATTTGATGGACTAAAATATCCTTGATTGTTCTATAGAAAATAACATGACGGATGCCACGGATCTCATGTCAGATCAAATGGTTGTGGTCACATTTACCACTATTTACAGATAATCGATTTGTCGTGCATACATTACTTTCATGGGCTATCCCACGTACAAGCTACAAATAATATAGCAATTATTTTGATGTACAACATATTTCTCTTATTCACTTTGCCAAACAGTCACATCTGAATAACTTTTTCTACTGTAGAAAATCATATGGCCTTGCATGCTACAGGTCCCATATCAGAACATGTGGTTGTCATCACGTGCGATATCACGTGAACAAAGGGTAAAATCTTTTTCTACCAATAAGAAAAAGTTATATTCCTTTCTTTCCCAGAACAAAGGGTAAAATCTTTACCAATATCACATAAATAAAATAATTTTCAAAATTACAATAATATGGTTAGTTTTGTCATTTCCCCTCTCACGAGTACACGTGGGAAAACATCTTAACTTCCATCATCAGACGGAACTGTGAGAGTACCTATGGTAAAATATCTCAGCTTTTGTCACTCTGCGGGGTTACGAATGGCTAAAGGTTACCCAGGGTAAAACCACTGTTCTATTTTTCCTCATCGGTCGGTGTTAGTCTCTGAGCAGAGAAGATACTGGAAGATAGATTAGGAATGGAATAAGATTAGTACAAATAGATATTTGTAGCCCTGAACAGGTATCTGTATCACTGTCATATGTATACAATTGTGAAATAAAAAAAAAAAAAAAAAAAACACTCACCTCATTCAATTCGCAAATCTCAAGGGAAATTCTATATGCACCCCTAATTTTGTTGGGCACACCTACCTTTAGAAGAATAAAAATTACACGTGAAGAAGGGATATGGGTGTGGCCAGCAAAAAAGGTGGGTGTATATAAAATTTTGCAATTCTCAAACAAGTGGTACTGCAACTCTATTTTTATTTTGTCTGTCCAGGGAAGAAGGATTTGCTGAAAACAAGAGTAGTACTGCAATCACCATAAAGATGAAGATGGTGAAACTGAAGCAGGAGATGAAGAGATGGAGATCAATGAGCCACTCCTGCCTCGACTCAGACGATTCCCTGCTCCGAGTCCGACTCGGAAGTGAAGGACGACGACGACCCACATCACCCATGAACGAAGAAATTATTTGATGAGAAGCACCATTTTAATCTCTTATTTTCTCTCTTAGTCACACTTCCCAAATGATTAGTTAGAAATTACTTTCAACTTGTTTAATAACAGAATTCAGTTATGGGATTTCTTGATTGCTGTAGAAAACTATTTAACAGACTCTGTAGATGCAGATTGTCCATTTTCAATCAAATACTTCTTCTTCTTCTTTTTCTTCTTCTTCTTCTTCTTGTTGCTCTGATTCTGTTTCTTCCATCACTTCTGAGAGAGAGAGAGAGAGAGATGTCTTCTGATACATCAACATTTAATCCCGGTGATAAAGAGCTTTTGTTGGACTACCTAAAAAGAAAGATTGATAATGAGGACCTGCCGCGTGACGAAATCAAAGAGGTTGAATTATACAAATCTGGTCCAAAGGAGCTGATAGGTTTGTTGTAATCTATCCCATCTTTTCTAGTTGTGTAATTCTCTTCTTCTTCCTCCTTCTCTTCTTCTTCTTCTTGTTGTTGCTGTTATTCCTGTTTGGTTCGTTTTCTTGTTCTCCCATTTTCTTGGATGTACATGAACTGTGTGGGTTTTAATTTCTTAGGCCCATTCAGATTCTCTCTATCTTAACAAACTAAAAAAAAAAAAAAAAAGGCTTTCAAGTTTAATGCTAAGATTCAAAATCTTTTCTCTGTTCTTGTTTTTAATGACTTCTCTTCATATGGGATGATGTGAAATGCAAGCAGTTTCTTTGAAATTTTGATGAGTTTGTTTCATGGGATTCTAACAAATGATGGGTCATGATTGATCGATCCATTGTACTAGCTGCCAAATCTTCAGCCCCTAATTAGAAAGTAAGTGTTGGACCTACCCAATTATATAGATGGGTGTGGGCTTACCGGGCGGACCCAAGTACAAGGGTCTGGCGAGTAAAAAGTTTCTGAGATCCCCCTGCAGATTTTGATAACTAATGTATCTTTTTTTTTTTTTAATATACATTTGCCCGTTCCCCCAATTTTTCTTTTACATAAAAGGCCCCGAATTTGAATTTCCAGTGCGGGCTTACAGATTCTGTATTGTGAAATGGATTTCTGTATGTTATATGCTCTTCTTTGATTCCTCATTTGGTATGCATTATTACTCTTTGCATGTGTGTCTCTGATTTCTTCATGTTTTAATACACTGGAGAAGTTTTGCATGTTGTTGATGTATATAAATTCTAATGGAATCATGGCTGCAGCTAAATTTGGGGATGGGAACAAATATAAAAACTACTTCTTTACATCGACTGATCGAGTGCGAAGGAATGTGACCGATCCAAAGCGATCTACAAAGGGCGGGTACTGGCGGTCCAGAGGAATAGAAGAAATTACAGATGAAACAAATGGATTGATTGGCACCAAGAGAACCCTGGTTTTTAAACAAGGGAAAAATAAAGAAGGAAAATCGACCGATTGGTTTATGGATGAGTATAAATTGGATAAAAGTCAAAGTGTCAACTGTGAAAAAGCTCCTACTGACCCAAAGAAGGTATATAAACATTACAATATTCCATCACTCTTATGATTCACTCTTTATGTTTTATATGGAAGAGCTCTTTTTTCATGAGTTCATTGAGGCCCACCTCTAGTAGGAATTGTAGTAATTGATACCCACATTTTAAAAATTACAATGTAGAACCACCCCACCCACAACCCAATTCTTGTCCACCTCCATCCGCTTTAGATTTAAAAAAAAAAAAAGAGCGCCTCTTAGCTATTTTTTTAGAGTCAAAAGTTATAATTTTTAAATAACCACTAATATTAGAAAATAAAATTAGATGTGTATCGAATGCTCTAATATGTAAATAAGCTTCAAATATCGAAATAAGAGCCTGTTTTAAGAGTTATCAAATGCCCCCTAATGTATTCTTAAGTTTCAGTTCACCTAATGGTTCTCTCTTAATTCACAATTTCCAGCTGGACCAATGGGTTCTTTGCAGCGTTTATAAGAAGGGGTTCAGTGAAAGGTGGAATCAACAGAGGAAGAATCAAAAGAGCAAAGGGAAAGAGGTTGATTCACAAGATAGTAAGGGACTCGATGAAAGGAAGTATGAAAAGAGAGAGGCAACTGTGCCACAGGGAGCCATCACAAGTAGCAAAGGAAGAGAGATTGATTCACAAGGACCCATCAATCACAGATTGATAAGCAATCTGTGGCCCCCCCATTTGACAATCTTCCTGCAGAGCCCACACCTAGTGATCGTACTAGTGTTCCACACAATGTGCTCTCTGAAGAATCAGGCACAAGCAGCAAAGAAAGTGAGACTGTTTTACAACAAGGACCCCGCAATGGAAACCAAGATAATAAGCAATCTGTGGCCCCTCCATTTGACAATCTTCCTGCAGAGCCCACACCTAAAGCTTCAGATGTGGGTGCAAAGGGTGATCGTACTAGTGTTCCACACAATGTGCTCTCTGAAGAATCAAGCACAAGCAGCAAAGAAAGAGAGATTGTTTTACAACAAGGACCCCGCAATGAAAACCAAGATAATAAGCAATATGAGGCCCCCCCATTTGACAATCTTCCTGCAGAGCCCACACCTGAAGCTTCAGATGTGAGTGCAAAGGGTGATCGTACTAGTGTTCCACACAATGTGCACTCTGAAGAATCAAGCACAAGCAGCAAAGAAAGAGAGATTGTTTTACAACAAGGACCCCGCAATGGAAACCAAGATAATAAGCAATCTGTGAAAACCAAGATAATAAGCAATCTGTGCTCCCCACTTTTGACAATCTTCCTGCAGAGCCTACACCTAAAGCTTCAGATGTGAGTGCAAAGGGTGATCATAGGATTGTTCCCCTCCATGGGTTCTCTGAAGATTTAGATACTGTTTTACAACAAGGACCCTTCAATGGAAGCCAAGCTAATGAGCAGGTGGTGGATCGCGTTGTTTATGGTCCTCCTGCAGAGCCCATACCTAAAGATTCAAATGTGGGTACAAAGGGTGATCTTATGAGTGCTGACGAGGCAGCAGACTTGGTTACAAGGGATGATGAAGAAAGGAATGCTAAAAAGTCCTCAGGGATCGAGTGACACACAGACCATCTGGCCATGGTTTTATATGAACAATGAATTCCAACCCTTAACTGTAAGGCTAATCTGGTACACCTCATGGGGTCAGCAGCTTTTTAGCCGTCACGCCATTGCAGGTGGACTTTCTATTGATGCAAAATGCAATGAACTATAGATAGGAAAATCATAGCCACAATCTTGAATGGTTTCATGTCATGGATATTGGTTTTCATTTCATGTGTACAGGGTATATACAGGTTTTGGATACATGATATGAATGTGTTCTCAGCTTACCAGGCAATTGATTCACTAGTTCAAGGGTTAAATGCAGTTATATTAAAGTGGGCTTTTTGTTTGCTTATTGAAATCTGAATCCTAGGAACCGTAGTGTTCGATCTAGAATTCATTGCACTTACAAATGAACTGTAGTGCTGCTGCTTGTACCTTACCACCCAACTGTTTCTTGTAAACATGGTGTGATGCCCACGCAGCAACTACTGGAGCAGGTTGTATGATCTGCATTGAAATTGTTAGCACGCATGCCAGCTGTTGATGTTATTCTTTGCTATTCTATTGTTTAGCTTCAAGCATCGGAGACTTCAGAATTCAAACCATGTTTAACTTGGGTTATTAATAAAGTAATTGTTAAGAAAACATTTCCATGAAAAATTGAGCACTTCTGGATTTTAAAGTTATTTGCTTTATCTTTGCTACTGTGTTAGATTAAAGGAAAATATGATTTTCATAATTCTAGTTGCAGCCAAAGCAGGGATTTTATCTTTCCCAGTTGTTGCGAATCCATAGATCTAGGTATTTGACTCTGATGATCTTGCTTTTCCCAAGGAAAAGAGATCTAGGTTTGGGGCCCTTTTGTTCACATCGAAATGAATTCTTAAAAGGAATTCATGGTAGAATAGGTTGTAACAAAGGATTACCAAAGAGGCAAAGGGTGAGGAAATATACAGTGGAGATGTAGATGAGTTCCAAACTTTCCAAGGATTTGATTTTACTAGAATGGTTGCTGGTTATTCATTATCCGTCTCACCTTAATTTGTTTTCCATGGGAATACTAAGAAAGGCACTCCTAATAAAAAGGAAAACATTGAAGAATCAAACATGAAGATCCACAAATGGCCATCAAGTAATTTAACCTTGGTGAGAAATGAAAATACCAAGCCACACCCTAGCAAATCAAATCCAAGTATGGGTCACATTTACATCACCTTACATCCTTTACCAATCACCTCTGTAATATCCCCTGCTTTACCATGAATTTCTATGAATACAACTTTTCAGAACTTAGGATATTGCATTTTAGTTAGTGCAAGCACATAGCGCCCCACCCCCACCAAAAAAAAAAGAAAAAGAAAATAGAATTGCTAGGATAAAAATGTTTACTCAGAACACATTAATCAGTTTCCAAACATTTCTATGATAAATGTTAATGAGTGCGATCTTTTCCTACAAGCGGACTGCATGTACAAACCAGCTCTACAAGGCATGCTAGGGCTCACCTTTGTCAATGCAGCTCCTCACACTCTTATCCCACAACGATATGGCACCATGCTCAATTTTATGCTCACTGAACCTTTATCACTGTTGAGTTATTAGCTAACCCTGCAAATGAAATTGCATGGGACATTGCCTATACGATTGCAAGTGCGAATATGTGCAAGAGAACAAAAACTCAGTCTCGGGACATCTCCTAATAGAATGAATCTGTCAACTAGACATGGATAAATACAATTGAGAAGTTGAGAAAAATGACAAAGTGTAATCAAATTATAAAGGTACAATGTCATGAAATCAGTTACTTCTTTCTCAAATTGGATGTATAGCGCCACCAAATACCTCCAACAAGATTATTCAGTGAATGAGCAGCCATTGGCACAATGACACTTGATGATATATGATTGTTGCGAAACCATACGCAAAACCAACAAAAGCCGCCCTGAAATGTTTCCAGTCAGTCATAACAGTCATTAGTTTCAGTGCCCTCAGCCTAGTTTCAGTACATGGTGCTGCTCAATACAATTTTTTTAAATGCTCAATACAAATTATAAAGCAAAAGTTTACAGGCTAATAAACAGTCACAGGTGAGCAGAACATTCAGACCACATTATGTTTCAAAAACTGAGGAATCATTCTAAAAAATCTCCCATGCTGGTATAAACTATCCTTCAATCTTTTGGCTCTTCTTTCACTCCGATCTCCAGGCCACTGATTGAAGGAATAGAATCGTGCAATCTGGAGTTTTTTGGGACATCCACCTTGCATGGTGGGGCCAGTACATTCCTAGTCTAGAATTGGAATCACCGAACCAACATCCCAAATATATGTAAAAGAGAAGCTGATACAGTTTCCCTCTTGCAGGCCCTATATAATTTCCTCGTTTTACTGAATAGTAAGACCCTAGATTTTCCTCTATACAACTAATCTACATTAACTTAAATTACCATATGGCGAAAGAATATTTTCTGCCACTACCCAAGTGAAGCGCTCCAAATATAGCACCAACTGCTAGGGCACCCATCCAACTTAGTCCAAACAGCGGCAGCAATGCTCCACGAAAAAGTAGCTCCTGTAGATAAAATATATCAATGTTATGTGGCAGTGATAAATTGTGCGCTCAATGGTGAAAAACTAAGCATGAAGAAAGTGGAATGGATGGTGGGAAGGAGGAAGATGAGAGGAATTCAAGAGGATGAGAGATTGCTGCTGCTTGCATTATTTGCAGATAACCACACAGTCAGCATCTCCCAATAACCCATTGCCTCCATAATTCTTGGTATGGGGTGTTGAGGATATTATGCAAAAATGTAGTGGAACGAGTCAAAAATCACAGTTCAAGGACAGGGAATTGACTAAGGCGACGGAAGCTTTGTGACTTCTTACAGAAAAACTGGATAACAGAAAAAATAGCATACTATGGTTGGAATCAGAGAAAGGTCCTGAAAGGAAAGGAATGAAGTGACAGAGACCATGCAAATAAGAGGATGGCGTTCAGAAGGAACCCCGGATTCATTCTCAAGCTGTAATACCGGCAAAAATAAGAGGTGGGGAGGTAAATGAACATAGGGGCAAGTAGAGAAATCACTTGAAACAGGAAGAGCAACAGGCTCCTACCAAAGCTCAAAGAAGCTCCAGGAATTTGAAAGTTGAATTGGAGGGAAAACAATTTTTCAGTTTAGAGGGGCAAGGAGATGTGTACCGCGATACAAAGGCTGTAAGATAGTCGGGAGACACAAGAAAGAGGTATCATCATCCAAATGGGATATTTTGGCCCACCACTATTTCACACTAAGACTTTCCTATCCCCACTGCCCCTTGATTGCCATAAATTCAGATGAGCCCCAAAAAGATGAGGTACAGTTTCAAAAGCTAAAACTAGATTTTTGTGGACCTTATATATATTGCAATGTTATATATGCTAGCAAACTTCATGGTTTACCTCGCTAATCCCAGGCAAGAATGCTACAATCATATAATCCAGGGGTTGTAGTGGACTGAGGACCTGAAATACAAACAACGATTAAAAAACAACCATAACCAACAATGATTCTTGGAATGTATGGAGATGCATGTATGGAAATGCACATAGCATCCTATGATTTTAATTTCGTTTGAGCACTTAAATTCATGAAAAAGATAAATGGGTTATTTTCAAAAACGAGATATTTTCAAGCAACATAAACACCACCCCCAACACACCCCCCCCAACCCCCAACCCTTTTTTTTCTTTTTTTACTATCTCCGCCATTGACTCTCGGTCAAACGGCTCAATCAGAGTTTTCTCATCTTTTAATATGATTTTTTTAATTTTATAACTATTTTACCATAGGCCTTTAATGATTCGATTGGAGTTCAACTCCACATTTTGTTCTACAGCCTTCACTAATTTTAGAAGGTAGGAGTCAAGCTGACTCTGCTAGATTAAAGACATCATCTTCAGACTCCACATTACTCATGCATCACCATTTCATCATCCAATCATCATCAGTATCAGTATAAGCAGAAGAGTGGACATGAATCATGCTACTTCTCGTCAGTCATCATCCAACCATCAGATTAACTCCTTGTCCCCCAGATCTTCCAAAATAAAAATAAAATAAAAGAGTGAATGAATGATGCTCCTCTGACAATCAAGTATCAAGTTTAAGCTAAGAATCCTATACTTGAACGTTAGCATTCCAATTATTTATCTGTTTCAAAAAGGGTTTTACCAGACACTACATTCAAGCATAAAGTATACCATGCTTACAAGTATGTCATGCTTATAAGGTCAGAATGACTAAATGAATGCACAACAAACTCTCCTTCCATTATAATATATACTTTTATATAAGGATATTAAAAATGCTTGCTTCTAATATGCCATCCACAGTTTCTACGAAATGAATTTGCAGGCCTCAAAATGATAACTTGAGGTGATGGTGGAAGACCCATTGTTATTCCAAAAGCAGGATCACATGGATATTACCAACGATTAAACAGAAATGAATTTTTCCAAAAGCAGCGCCAGCTCACATGTACCATCTTATGTGCCTATGATCCACACATTTGAGACCATACAATGGGACATTCAACAGCCCGTTTTCCCATTTTTCTTTCCTATTTCTTTTTCATTCCAGTTTTCAATGTTGGTCCAGTGAAATTAAGTTACTGAAAGATTTCAGGCCTGACCCCAATTTTCTGCCCTGATTTAAACAGGCCGGGCATATTTAACAAAAATAGACATCCAGAGCTAACTTTCGGGTCAAGCTAGTCTGGGTAAACCCTATAACAACTGTGCTTGGCCAAGCTTCGGCCACAGCCTCTATAGTGAACCCACATCGACACAGAGACAATCAAACTATCGTCAAACACTTCTCTACTCTGCACCTCTATTGTTGACAATGAAATGATACAAAACTTGTCTTAAGCTAGAGGGAGTGTTGTCACAGTTGCATAAGACGAAAAATCAGAAGCTAAAAGAAGCATTGTCTATTTTCACAACAATGGACACAAGAGGTAACTCTAGCAATTACATTTTAACCATGGGAGCCAATCTTTGCAGTGCAGTGATGCATTCTGCAGCACAGTTTGCCTCTCATGACATGTGGTGGGTCTCCAAGGTGCTCAAGATTCAAGCCGTAGTATCATGATCAAAAACCTCTTGTAGCAGATCTTCATCAAAGAGTTTTGCACTCCATAATGGGCAACTATAATTCTCAACAATAGTTCTTTACTCCATGGAGTACAAGAATGCAGAAGATAAGATATAGATATTAGTCAGAGACAACATTGTAACCTTATTTAACAATTTCCAAAAATGTTTAATACGTCAACATATATTTGTGGGTCACATCATAAGTATTTCAAAAAATATATGAAGATGAGAATAGGGATGAGAGCAGAAGAATTCACAGGAAAATAGATCCGATAGTGCGTTGATGATGATGAAGAAGAATGAATGAAACCAAACATCAGCAGAAACAAAACTAAATGAAAGCAGCATGTTGAGAATGGGATCCCTATGTCCTGGATTTGGGGAAATGGGAAGTTTGTATTCCTGTTATCTGTGATCATAGCTGAATGCAACAAACCACATAGAGCATACCTGTTGATTTGCTGCCTCACTGGACTCGGCAAAATCTGGCCATGCCTTTAATATTAAGTACCGGCAAGATGATATCAATACAACCAGTCCTGTGATCAACTCAAGATGCCATATCTCAAAATCAACTGTATATAAAGATAATCAGTGACCCCTAAAAACATTTGAAATGATATATGCTCGATCTTTGTAAAAGGAAACATCAATCAACGGACACCAAAAAAACAAAAAATAGCAAACAACTCCTAGACTATTTGCTTTTGATATCAATATGTGTTTTTTTGTAAATCTGGCTTTCTCTTTTCTTTTGATGTCCTTTGAGACGTACATCACTCTTACACCTTTCATTTTCTAATCTCGGTGCACTTTAGTTTACATTGATGAGTTTTTTATGTTGCCAATCCTTTTTTTCTCTTTTTTTTTTTATCAGTAAACGAATTTCACTAAAAACAAAATTTACAACTGTGAGAAGTGAGAACTATACAACATAAGAGAGATACATGTACGTAATACAAAACTTTCCAAAAAAAAAAAATGTCAATTCCTTGAGCTGGTAACATAAATTTAATAATCACAGAAATGATGCACGAAATCAAAATGAAAATCATACAACAAGATAGATCTACCGACACCATCCCAATAGATATACATCAACTATTAAGGAAAACAAAGAAAAACTATTGTCATGTCTCACACGAGTTGCTCCAAGGATTTGAATTATCAGCATTCCAAGCACAAATAGCAAACAAGCATGCATTCAGTATATCAAATTGTTCATTAACCGAAGGATGGGAAAGCCAACAAACAGCATATTTACATGATACTACTGTAGAAGAGTCAAGGGTCATCCATCCTTCTGTAGATGCAATATGAGATACCTGTGTGTCACAGCCAGGAAGAAACAATAACAATTAGAAGACTAATAGTACAAAGCACAAATATGGCTGTCAATGATTTGGATTTGGGCCTAACCCATGTGGATCCAGGTTTTGAACCAACATGGCCTAGAACATGGATCCGAGCTTGCCTAATACGGTATATGGGAGGTCTGAATGAAGGTCTGCAAGTCTTATTCTTGTGTCCCTATTCACCTTAAGATGTGGGGAAAAAAAATTAAAAATGAAGATTACACCGTCAATAAGTGTGCGAGAGTATATGCTAACCATAATAAGTGCTTGTATGGAACTTTAAAGAAAAAAGCCAAATCCACAAGAAAGAAAAGAAAAGAGGGAAAACTGCAACTCTTCTTCTTTCTCTTTGCTTCCATTTTAGCTCTTCCCTCCATCTATAGGGTGTGGTATGAGAGAATTACCAAATCTCCAAAAGAGGAAAATCCCTCCTTCTCCCCAATAATTCACCATCATCATCAACACCTTATTCCATCTATTGGGATCAGCCTTTTTGAGTACTACTTTCCCACTTAACCCCATGTCCATCCATGCTTTTCAATAAAATAAATTACTTTATAAACATAGAAACTAAATGAGCCTATTGGGGTCCAACTGATCTGAGATCCAGATCCTGAATCCGGTTGGAATTTAAACCATGAATAATGGATACAAGTCCAGGCCTTAATAGACCTAGACACATGCCAAATCTAGGCCCATTGACAACCCAGAGCAAAACCCCCCACATGTGATCTTCATCGGTGCACATGTGAGCTTCATCAATGCACACCGCATGCGCACCCCCTTGTGGGGCCCACCTAGGGCCACGGGCTCACGGCAAGCCATTTGTGTGAATGTTCTTTTTTCTTTTTCTTTTTGAAAGAAGATACTATTAAATTTTGGCTAACTTAGATAACTAGTCTTTCATTGTGCTGCAAATTACATATTTGTTGGGGTAAGTAGTAGGGTTGCAAACAGGACGGTTACGGATTGGATTGGAACCATAGTGGACCCGGACCCGTTTCTAAATAACGGTTCCGGTTCCCACTCGGAACCTGTTTTGTTGGTTCCAGAAAAGGCATCATATTTTAGGATTCCAATCTAAACGTGGGTCCGTGACATTCAAGGGGGGATGTGGTTGGGGACGGGCCTGGATGGATCAGGTCCCACCAGCCCAAAAACAGATGGTGCTCACATATGTGTCCTTACTTGAGGGAAATCTTATGTAAATATCAGTAGATTTTAACGGCTTCAGTATTAACTGGATGAATGAGAACCAGATGTGTAATAAACATCTAGACTATTTGAACTGGACTTAAGAAGATACTACTGCTAATGTTGGAAAAATACTAATTGTGCTTCTGTTTTTCAAGTTTACAATAAGTTTCTCCTGATAGTGGACAAGAACAAGGACCTCCTACCGACAAATATAATAAGACAGGCCAAATAATAAAATTAAAAACAGACAAAATCTGATTACAGAAATATTAGCCACTGCTGCCTAATGGAACGGTAACATCAATAGCAATGTCAACAAAGAACAAGGGCCTCAATAGACACATAGCTTAGCATTAATACCAAGTAGAGGAGAACAAGAAACAAAGCCTACCTGTCGAATTGCCATACCCGATGCAAATAGCAAACCAGATGTGATAATGCAAGCCTGGAGCACGGCATTTCTAGAAGAAGTTTGGGTCGAACTCTGTACATCCAATTTTTCATTCGATGAATTGACATTATTAACAGAAATCAAATCAGTGTCTGCAGATGATCTATCTTCCAGACTTCCATATTCATCGAATGCAATCTTGTTAGTTCGTGGAGTACTATTTTTTGGTACTTCCCTTTGTTTTCTCACTGGTTTTCGACTTGCAAAAACTTGAAGTGTAGTTCCAAAGCTCTGAAAAGCAATGAGGAGATCTTTATGGAAAGGAGTTGCAGAAAACATAAAAGCTGAAAAACTATGCAATTCTTTTCTCTTGGGGATATAAATTTTAGAAAAATGTATGCATTTCTGAGGAAGTGACACTCTGCGAGAATGGTTTCTCGAGCTATCTAATAGAAAATGAAATTGAAATGGGGAATAGCACTCACACTATGTCTTTTCCTTTGTAGAGTCCTTGGAAAACAGCCAATGAACTTTGTTCCTATCAAAGGTTCTCAAATTATGATAATAAGTGAGCAGCATGTTGTACATTTGTAATGACTGACAAACAAGATACAGTCTGTAACAATTGGGCCCTAGCAGTAGACACTAAGATTTGAAACACAGCATGACTAAGAGAGAAAACATGAAAAATGGTACAAGCGAAACAGGGATCTCATTGGGAGGAAAAATCTTCCACTCCACTACCAGCCAACATTAGATTGCAATCACATTAGAGCAACCTCATTAGAAGACACTGTGTTTGGAGATCCCATCATGCTCTTGTAAGATCTGAATTATCTTCATAAGTGTTCCTACACAACCTCATATAGACCCATTTCCTTTTTACAGTATGTTTCCCTATGGGTTTAGTTTTCTAAGAAAGTCCTGGACTCTAGACCCAATAAGAGAGAATTTCTAAGAAGTCCAATGTCAGTGGTCCAAAAATACGAGTGTGACTTGACAAAGAATATGATTTTGACCACAATCAAATAAAAGCCAACTTCAAGAAGCTTGTCGATGATAGAAAAGTCCAACCTGAGAAAGCAAGAGACCTGAGGAAAAGGGTCTAACCGGAAAACGCTATATTGCAAATGCTACCAGATTATTAGCCACCAGACAAAAAAAAAAAAATGCTTCATGTTGCACAACAAGATTCAAGAGCTGATCAACAAGAAGGTTCTGACCTTGCAAAAAGAAGAATGAGTTTGCTTCCAAAGGTGAACAATGGCTCTCAGCAAACCAAAAGCCTCAAAGATTTAAAGATCCGCGAGAATCGGAAAAGTAAGGTAGTGATCCAAATCTTTTCCAAGAAAAATTTTATCTAGTTCTAGATATTACTATTTCATTGTTCTTATTTACATATTATGACATGACTGGACATCAAACTCTTGAACAAAACTTTTTGTAATCTAGCTTTAAATTATTAAACTTCTTTTACATCACAAGATATCTGAATTATCTACAATAAAGGATCCAACAAGCTTCCATAGCTGATCCATCTGCCAAAGATTGTCCTTGGCATGATGTTGAAGGGGGTAAAGAATAAAAAGATTGTCCCTGGCATATGATATTGAAGAGCACAAGATTGTCCCTGGCTGATGAAGGGCTAAAGATAGTCCTATTTCATGATTTTAAAGGGCTAAAGACTGTCCTTAACATAATTTTAAAATAGTCCAAAAAAAAAAAACTTGGAACTAACCTTGCAAGTGCAGTGCAATATAGCTACTTGGACAATTACTTATGGTGAGAACTTCCATGCCCAGCTTTAACTCTGAGATTAATGGATCTGGGAGACAATCAAGCCAGGCAATGGGATGAACAAGTTTGGACTTCGATTAGGGATGTGCCTAGCAGTTTATTCAAATGACCCTAGCCCTTAACTTTTGGTTGTCAACAACATTAGTAAGATATATAGCATGCAAATTGATGGGAACAAAATCAGCCCACATGGCTAATTTCTGAATCAACTTTCTTATTGAACCATAGCCAATTTTTGGGGTATGGGTCAGTTTGTGTGAAGACATTGGATCAATCACATGATTTTTTATTTTTTTTTTGGCCACTTGGGTGATGACAGTTATAAATGGCTTGAGAGAAGAGAGAGAGAGATGGATACCTTTAGCAGCAGAGTGTATTTTGTAGAAATGAAGAAGAGAAGGTGTGGTACTGGTGCCTGCTGTTGCTTGCAGCAGCAAGAGGGTAGTTTTGTAGATATCTGTTGAGAAATGCTGGGAACGTGGACAGCTTTTGCCTCGTTAGATCTTAACCGTCCCTTTGCTTCCAGTCTGCCTATCAGCGGCCCAGAAGAAAGATGCATGAAGCCATTATTAGAATTTTATTGAAGTGGCAGAGTCTTCCGAACCGACGGTTCCGATGGCTGAAGGGAAGCTTGTTTCTGTTAGAAATCATCTCGGCCATTTATTTTCAAGCGTTATCCAAATCACTTGTTTTGGAAGATGATTGAAATTGTTTTATTGTGATATTATTGTAGTAGATTTATTTTTTCCCTTAGTTTTTATTGAGATGATATCATGATATTTTATTCTGTTTTATCAAGATGACATCGTGATGTTATAAATCATCACTAGACAAGGGGCCAATTTTCCTTTGTTTTCTTTTATTCTCATTATTCAATAAAATTGATATATTTTTTTAACTATTTTTTAAATAGTATCCTTATAGAAATGAAAATTCTCAATAATATTTTAGTAAAGATATTTCATTTGACTTTCTTGTCAGGCTATTGTTCATTGGCCTAAGACATAGATTTGCCCCTCACGTCATGTGTTCAACACACCTAGATTTACTTGGTGCACTTGTGTCGCAAAATCGTGCATGTACCGTGATTTATCCCCTTGAGTCAAATACCATGAGGATACAACGCACATCAGGAAATAAAAGAAAAAACCTCAAAACCCATATGCAATAAAAAAAAATGTTGGAAAGATGTGAGTGTAATAATATTTATAGGGTTAATTAATGGCTATATAATTGTAATAACATTTGAGCTCCTCACATCCGGTGCTTTGGTTCGAAACCGCCAAAAATATTTATGTGGGTTGTATTATTGGATCAAAGACCTCAGGGATACCGGATACCCACTTCATCATAAAGAAAGAAAAAGACCAAAAAAAAAAAAAAACAAAAAAACAGTGCATCACCATCTTCATCTTTGTTGGACAAAGCCAATAGTGAGCTAGATTCAAGGTACTAATTATTGCAATTATACAACTCACAATCCAGAAATGTCACCAGAGTATTTTGCGCTACGTAGATTTACGCTTTTTTACCATGAACACAAAATCTTTCCAGTAATTTAGGATATTCATTCAGGGAGGCTCATTTACTGCAAAGTTGGGTTCGAAGTGACCATTCTGATCTGATTAATAATCAAGTTCAAATTGGATCCATGTTTGTTATCTAATTCAGCGTTCCTGCTGCAGTGAATATGCAATATGATCCAACCCATTGGATCCCTTGGGCTGGAGTGGACACGAACAAAAACTGCCATCCTAACCATCTAACCTTACTGATGCAACCATTAAGATAGCCGTCTTTTGAGTGCCCTTTTATTAACTGGTTCACTTATCCGGATCCCATCATAAATCATTATCTGCCACAGCCTGGGGATAGATAAGGACTAGCGAAGCATAAAAAAGGACTTGAATCTTTTACTCCAGGTCTCAAGCCATCCTACTAAGAATTTAGGTTTTCACACTTTAAGGGCTGATAGTATCAATTTACAGCCTAGAAACATCACTCAGGTAGAATTAGAAATGAGGCTGTCATGGGCCCTAGTATGAGGGTACCTGACCTGGCCCTGCCCTCAAAAAGCCCCGCAAAGAGGGCTTTCGTCTTTCTTCAAAAGCCCAAGGGTAAGGCTTGGACAATACCAGGCCTAGCCTGGTCCGCCAAAATCTTCACCGTGAGTACCACAATAAATTTATAAAACATTCTACCATGCCAGGAAATTTTGAATCTGATAAGCAGCAGCTCTCTTTCATGCACAAATTTGTTATAAACAATCTTGAAAACAAAGCCAACTCAAAATTAAATATTATTGTAAAAGTCTGCACATAATGACCAAAAAACACTGCAATATTACTTTCGTTTCATTTTCCTCAATAAGTGACAAGATACAGACAGTGATGCAAGTCCAACTGCTCGCGCGGTCTTAGGATTATTTCTTCCTTATGGCAAGGGACCAGAAGCACACCTTCAAAAGCAAGAGTTGCGCAAGTATGGCATATCAAAGACACTACCAATTGCAAGATGGGAGACGGGAGCTTGGAGAACGCAATTACCTCACTAGTTCCACTCAGAAAACAAAACAGGAGACATGTAACAGGAGAAGAGGTAGGTTATACTGATCGATTGAGGGAGATGGTATCCTGTGTCTTTCAATCTTTGACATGGGCTCAACATAAGGTACTTTTGTTTGTCCATCCGATGAATTCTATCATGGGTCGGTAATCCCATTGCCTACACAAGATGAGACAAGCAAGCACAACCACTGATGGTTCTGACCGGATGATCAGATGGAAACTTGGTTTCTGAAATCAAACACAAGGCCCATCGGTTAATGGTCTGGGTCACCAGAAGGTGACCACAATTGTACACTTTGCGAGAACTAGCACATGGTTCAATTGATCCCCGCATATTGCCACCAGGAAAAATAAAATAAAATCACAAGCAACACACGTCTCATGCACACCTCAGAAGCCGCCATGAAGGCTACTACTATCTGATCTCAGAATGCCTGGGGCCCATTACTAGTTTTGCTCACGACCCCCTTACCAAAGTATTCAGCAATCACAGAAAACCCATCCTTTGAGTTCTTCACTTGCTGGAAAAAACGATCGTGGTCTCTGCCATTTTGCTCTAAGCTTCTTTTTGTTTCCAAGACGGATCTGTACTCAGGCACACATTCAGGGCATTCTTTCTCATTGTCGCCAAGGCAACGTTGGTGAAACGAATGCATGCACATGAAATGGACTGCAGGAAGATCAAGTGTGAAAGTGCAAGCAGTGCATTTGCTGAGCTGAAAAATCCTTGCATTTGTTCTGAGATCTTGTATTTCTTTCCTCATTGCTGCAGTGTCCTCCTGCAGAATAGTATCATATTATAATTAATAGATGCAGCAAGAAAGATGGACATCCTAGTCTACTCTATTCTAAGAATAGGTTGTGCTGAGAAGTTTTCTAATTCTTGTATGGGCTAAGCTTACTTGTTTGGCAATGTTCTTTTAGAATTGTTCTCAAAAACTAGAATAAGTAGAATTGTGTCTGACAATGTTCTTAAGTTATAATCTACTGAAAAATATCAATACATCCATTTTATACATGAAAAATTAAAAAGAAATAAATCAATTGCCAAGTCTCAAATTTTTTTTTAATATACATGTCATTTGTAAACTTTTGAATAATTTAAAATTAATTATGGATTTAAAATGAATCAGAGAGAATGTTCATACATTTTGCACATAAAAATTAAAGGGAAAAGAAGCAACATGAGAAAACTGTTAAAGAAAATTTGAAAAGGGCAGCAGCACAAAAGAGAGTACGTGCGACTAGGAGAGTTTGTGCGACCATAGTTTATATTTAAGTTACTGGTCCAAACTTCATCTATATCTAACCTCTACAAATTAATCAAACAAAATATGATAAAAGAAAGCCACAAAAATCATACAAGTACTAAACTTTGAAACATTAAGTCATCGTTAACTGAACCAACTATGAACAATAAGTGAGTTGCCTTGGCTACCATTTGATGCAATTAATAAAATAATTGTACAAAAGCAAAGAGTTCTTTCACTACAGGAAACTATGTTTGATCCATGGTCCAGATTTTCACTTTCTAATTCATTGTTTTCATCATTTGTTCGCAGCCTTGATTGGTTTTCCGAGTACATGAACCAAGAATGCCAAATTCCCCCTCATTAAGCATAGGGATTTTGGAATTGAGGAGTTCCTAAATCAAAAGTTTGACAAACCAAGGCTATAAGAGGAGCCCCACCCTAGGATATTGCATCAAATTTCATCATAATCATCATCTACTAGATGTTGGGAATACCATTGTGGGTTCCAGATCTCTAGAGTTCTCTGGAATGAAGGAGTTCCTCCATCAAAAGCTCCACAATCCAAACAGACCCTTGTTGGATGGCTTTAAAAAGGAGTTATCTCCCTACGAGATGTCATGTAATGGTAATGGAAAGTATACAGGTATCCATGTCCTTGATTTCCTAATATGCAATGTTGTATCCCCGTTCCCAATATTCATATTTGTAAGTCATACCAACACTTGCTGGGTGGAGGAAATTCCCATGGAATGATGCCAAATGGGAACTAATCTGTTGGTTAATAAACTCTTGTAAAGAGTGTCTCATCAATACCTAGAATGCAGTTGATGCATTACATCATGTTTGGCTGAGAGAAGCAGCCCCCTTCAACCAGAAACTATACATGTGGGTGACCTCTGCTAGGCACTTCATCAGGTCATTCAGGTGAGCCCCATCATGGGATGGGCCATAACATCTACCCTACCGTTATTCTAGCTATCCAAATGGTTGTTTGAAAATGACAATTACAACTAATGGTTCAGACCAACATATGACGAACTAGCAGGTTGGATCATTACAGCTACGTTCCGCTAAGAGGTACCCTCTCACAGATTGCATGAGAGGTAACCTTTCCAAGGATTTGGCCCAGGATGGACTGGAATGGCGAAATAGAATAATTTAGCTGACCCCAACAGAGTTGGGACAAGGGTTTGACGGTGGTGATGGTAAATTAAGTAAATAGGGGGCCCAAGGAATTTTGAGTTCGCACATAAACAGTAAGCAGTCAATTCTTTTTTAGCCCAAAAATTAGTTAATAGCCAATTTTGGATTTGCATTTACTAGGTAATACAATTGGTAAAATCTATATAAATAAGAATATATGCATTTCACTGCAAATAAGGTGCAACCATGCAATATTTGGATTTAAACAAAATGAATCAACTTCAAAGGATCAAAGTAATCTGAGAGACTGACCTGGTATTTATCAATAGATCTACGATCTTCCTCAATCAGCTTTGATTCTTGTTCAAGTTTTCGAGCAATGTAATCCTTGACAACAGATAGAGTGAGACAAGGGTTCCTAGATAATGTCTGGAGAACCATAATTGGAGGTAATATGTCATCCCTTTCAATATAAGTCAAGACCTCTTTGACTTCCTTGGAGCAATCTTCTCCAAGCTCACCAAAGTACTTAAGCAGGTCCCCCCACAAAGATGGGTCGCCCCCCTTGCTTGAATCCCCCAGCCTTTTGCAGCATGCAATCAATCCCTCATGGTCATGAGCCTGGATGTAGCAAGCAATCACCTCTTTGTAAAGCCCCATCTTCTCGTACAGAAACAATAGCCCTTCTCTGACTGCATTCATCTCACAGAGAATGACGGCAAGATCAACATCATACAATGGTTGCTCCAAGTGAGGTGGCCATGCGCTCTTGAGTAATCGCAATCCCTTCTCAAACCTTTCTAAACAATCCTTTTCTTTATTTGTGCCTTTGCCCCCCTTAGTATCAGCTGAAGATGATGCAGCAGCTACATCTATTGAGCCTTTTGCTTTCAAGTAAAGATCCCCACTGCTATTTTCTTGTGAAAGTGCTGGGAAATTCAGATCATTAGACAGGTAAAGCTCCAAAAGGGTATTATGAATTTCTACTTGAGCAGGCGAATCATCCACCCTAGTGATATACTGCTCAAGAAAACCCATAAGAGATTGTGGATGATGAATGAAAACATTGACAAAATCCACAGGGGAAGGCAACATAGATATGTTTGTTTGCTTCGACTTTTTTGTTGATTCTCCATCATCAGTACAAAGCCTCATTAGTATTTCAATTGTCTCAACAGGCTTGTGTTCCACGAGAATCTTACCATACTCCTTCACCGTAACCCCAGCTTGGCTAGGTTCAAGGCTTGAAATATACTGCAACGCTTCATGATAACTACCAAGGTCCTCAAGTAAGATCTTCAAGTACCACTCATGCTTCCCTGCCTTTTTGGCAACATACATAGCATGCTCATGATATCCAGCAGCACGACAGACTCGTATGGCCGTCTCCACATCAAACTTGTGCTCTCCAATTCCATCTTCACTCTTGATGAATACATTAAGCTTCTCTACATCTTTCAGTTTTGTATAACAGTTCAGAAGAAGGGTTGTATGGTCTTTAGAAGCTAGTCCTTTCTCATGCAGCTTTTCCAAATAATTAGTGAGGTTGTAGATGCGTTGGGCATCAAGAAACTTTTGTATGACATATGAAGGTTCAAGATGGCCTATTGTATTAATATATTGAGCCATAGCCTCATCATAGTCTTGCTTCCCATATAAATGATCGCCATATTTCCTTAATACCTCTGCAGTAGCTGCAGCATCTGCTTGTTGACTTTGAACAAGATTAATAGCAACAGTATAGAGATTCTTCTTGAAAAGCATATCCAACTTGCTTTCCATGTCCTTCTCTCCTATGCATAGAGCCGTTTTGTCGCTCATTATGAGAACTATGCTCCCCCATTCGCAAAGCATGTGAGAAACCTCTCCAACTGCAATACTGTGGGCAATTAATCGATTCTTCAGATCATAAACGTTGAAAGTATTCTTTCCAGTTCTTTGGTCTGCAATAACGCATAACAGGTACCCTCGAAACCACCCAAGGAATTTCTTCTCCCCTTCAAAAGCCCAGCAGGGACCACGCCCATCAACTTCATAAAAGTAGACAGCCTCAGGACGACCAATAATTAGTTCCTGATTAATAAAAAAACAAAAAAGAAAGTCAGTTGCATAACACAGTTAAGGGAGAAACTCATATTAGCATATTCCACACAATCTACGTGGCAAAACAGCATCCATATTCTTCACATATCAGTTAGTAACCCTGTGAGCACTTGTTGGCCCACATGGATGCATACCAATTATTGGGGCTAGGGTCCAAAAATCATCCCAATAAATCATGAAAGTATAGGGTTTTAAGGTCCTACATATTAACAGTGAAAAACTTCGACCCAATCATAACTGTCTGACGAGTCCAATTTAAGTTGAATGGTGGGTCCATATCTACTGTGTATGAATTGCCACAGACCATATGCAAGCTAAAGTCTAACTTGTCCTAAATTAATTCTTCAGGTTTTAGCATGCCAATAAGAGAACATAAGAAGCACAATTACAATTGCATACCAAGCGATCACTCATTGTAACACTATTGACATCGCATCCAATCTGATCTAGGGTCTGCCGCCTAGGGGGTTGATCCTGCAAGCTGAACAAGCTAACAGACGAAGGAGTAACGGCAAACAGTTGAAGAGCTTGTCCATCTACTCGGAAACCCAAACCTGTGACAGATGTATGACTCTTGTCTGAAACATTCTCCACCTGTAGCTTGAAACGTGTGATCCTCTCACGTGCAATGTCCCCTTTGATGCAGTAAATGCAACCATTGTCTAACCCAATTGAGATAAGTAATATTGGAGGAGCTTCCTCAAGGACTAAAAATGATGTAATCTGCAAAATCAAGAGTTCAGTAACATCCTGAACTTAATGGAAACATGCATGTATAGACCTATTCCCCCTCTGCATAGCAAAACATGTAAAGGCACGTGTTTGAGATCCAAGTCATCACTCGGACATCATGTGCATGGGCCCTGGTCCCATTCTCAGGGCAGGGCACACTTATCAGGGGGATGATAGATAAATGCTATATTGAAGTATTTGCCTACTTATTTTTACCAGCGATCGTATCATACTTGGCTTATCTGATGATTGGACCAAGCCAATTTTTTTGAGTTGGAGTTCAGAGCATAGGAGTCTAAGAGAGACTTTGGCATATTTGTCTGAAACAAGCCATCCATTAGAAGAGTGTTGTGAACAGATGGCCCCGGCCCAATAATCAGGTTGATCCATTCATTAAGTGGGCCACACATACATCGAATATGGACAATTGTCCATCTGTTTTCGTCATACAATGCGACCCATTTGATAAGTGGCCGATCTTTTTTTCCTTTCTTTCTTTCTTTCTTTTGAACCAATCTGGTTTCATGCACGAACGAACCAGCAGATGGATGGGTTGGAACTTGTACGCATTTGAGCACATGTGGCTGCCCCAGTGACCCAACAAATGAATGTAGGTTGGGCAAAATCTGAATCGAGGTACTCCAACACTAATTACATGTTACATAGCCATATGAGAAGCAATTAAAAGAAATGGAAATGACAAACAATTATCATGGTATACACATAGAAAAAGGTTCCAGCCAAGTATAATGTCTTCTTTTGTCAAAAAAAAAAAAACATAATACCTTTGCTTCAGGAAATTGGTTGGTGAAAATCCGTAATATTTGGATACATTCAGGACTTGCAGTGCTAGAACTCTCTTGCTGCATCTTATCTAGGTCGAAAACCTTTAGGCAGATGGGCGATATTTGTGGAGATGTTTGCTCATCCTCACCAACAGTCACAAGGAAATTGCGTTGCTGATTTATCAAGAAAGAGTAAAAGTGATTCTAAGTGTGCTTGCTAACATCTTGAAGTTATTCACCATTCTGACTAAAACATTATTCACAGAAACACGGTTTGCTGAAGTCACAAATAACACTGTCAAAATAGCCACATGTTCAGATGTGACACTGCCACATATGAGCTGTGCATCAAGTGGGACACACTGCATAGACTAACTAGCCCCATCTTGGTTTCTTCATCAGGTGAATCCCATATATATGAAAAGAAAAAGGATGATTTCAAAAACATGGGCAGGCAGTGTCCTCACTCTCAAGGTACATGCTTAGGAATGCAACTTGGATCAATCAAAGCCTGAACCTGCTGTCCGAGTCTGCATGAAAATGCATTTTTTGCTCGGCCTTTTCATTTTCAAGCTCACCAATGGGGTTGGATTCCAAAGCCAAAATAAGGCGCAGGAGCACGAATTACATATATTGTGCTAATTTATTTATAGCTAGCACCAGATTGATGGTATAAGGTTTTGTCGATAATGGAGATGATCATAATGATTGAGATATAAATACATTTATGATTGTTATATTCATAATATGGCAATTAGATATGGCAATTAATAATATATCATATAATAGTTGACCCTAGATGGATGGGATAAGGCTATGATGACAATGACGGTAATATATTATATACTTAAAATGTCACCCAGACTGAGGCTCAGACTTGGGGATTACCACATAACAAGTTGAACACCCCATACACACTGGAGAACTGATGTGCAGACAGGCCTAACCTCTTGGGCACATGATTACAAAAAAGGTTGACTGTATATGCACGTGGTGAATGAGACATGTGGCACATCCACACGTGTCTGCATGGAATGAACATGGAAAGATAAAAAGGTGGTGGCAATAATCAGTCACGACCCAAGGTCTTTGCAAGAAAAATGGCAAAAATCGATCCAGGCAGCAAACAAAACAAATTTCAAAGACCTGGAGTTCTAATAGAAACTCATTATCAACTCATAAATTCATAATTCATCACTGATATTGGCAAACATCGAATGAGAGGCCAGTCAAATTTGAGGGTAAAAGGTAACCACAGTCACAGCAAGACAGTTATGCAGTAAGAGAGATCAAAATGGAAGCACTGGATTTTTGGAATGCAATAAGAGAGACCAAAACGGGTAAGCCCATTTCTCAGTATTGGTCACTGGTCCACTGATTTTTATGCTCGAGGGCTCTCAAGTTTAAGGCAAGGAGACCCTGCTTCTTTTCTATTTATGACTGCAGACGAAATTAATTCTCTTCTTTTCAATGCTAAAAGTTGGGACTAATCCATGGTTTTCAAATAGAAGCAGATAGGATGCAGGTCGCCCACCTGCAATTTGAGGATGGACATGACTCTTTTTTGCAACGTTGGGAAGCTCGCTCGCACGGAAGGAGGCGAGAGAAAAGTTTTAAAAGAAAAAAAAAAAAATCTTGGAGAGATGGACTCCTCTTCCATCCAGTTATATCAAGCTCAATGTTGATGGGATAACCATGATCAAACCCAATCAGTCCATAACCAATCTTTTTGTAGTTTACACAAATGGTTTCACCATGGAAAATGTTTCCTGTAGTATCAACCAATGGAAACTGAAATCATAGAATCTTTTTGTAGTTTACACAAATGGTTTCACCATAGAAAATGTTTCCTGCAGCATCAACCAATGGAAACTGAAATCATAAAAAAAAAAAAAAAGAAGTCTTCAGTTTCATTTTCCACAGAGAACAACTCAAACATGTAAACCATTTCAGGGACAGAATGATTCCTTCCACGTTCAACATTGAGAAAGCAGTTTCCTCAATTTTTGCACAGGAAACTAGATATTCACATTCGGTAGTAAGTAATCCATATTCTGCAGTCTTACACAGTAGTAAAAAAAAAAAAATTGAAATCTTCAGTCCCTATTTCCATGAAAAATGAAATCACTCTGGAAACAAAGAAATCGCTCATTTCGCAACAAAACCACAATCAACATCTGTCGAAATTCCTACAAAACTGACGAAATCAGATTCATTACAGAAATCTCAACATATGAAAAAAAAATTCTCATACCTTGAGCTGTTGGAGGAAGAGAACGGAGGATGCATGAGCAGGGAAACCTTGGATGAATCTGAGCCCTCGATCGAGGAAATTAACGGTACCATCATCACATCCGACGACAATTTTCCCTCTCCCGCTCGAACAGCACTCGATTTTTCCCTCTACTTCGTTTGGGATCGAGGATTTCCCTGTGGATTTCTCCTCGAAGAACTCGAATTTCCTCCACTGGTACATTCTTCGTGCCTATTTCGAAGAGATTTCGAGGTTCCAAATCGGATCGGAGAAAAGTAGATTTCTCAAAACCCTAGAAATCGAGTTCGCATTTGAGAGTGAGAGAGAGCGAGATGGTGCGATTGTTTTCGTTTTCTTCCGTTAGGAGTCGTTCTGCAGCAGAAGCGAAACGGGAAAGAAAAGGTAAACTCAGTGAGTGAGTAGCAGAATGTGAAGGAAGCGAGCGAGCGAAGCAGAGATTGAGCTTGGCCCAAGCTTGCCAATCAGGTTCGATCTGATGAGTCCGATTTGACGTATAATGTTAAAAAAATCACGTTGGATGTAAGGCACAAAAAACGCGTCCTAGAAAAATATCAAATAATGCCTCGAGTATGTTCTCAATTAAGGATGTCCGGCGACTTAAAGGTATTTTTTTATAATTTTTTTTAATATTAAAAAAAATTTTAATTACCTTTATTTAAAATCACTATATATAGTCGATTGTTGTAGGAATAGTGGTTGTCATTAATCACAGTGAGGACACCAACGGAGAAAATAAAAAAAATATAGAAAAAGCGAATGAGAGTTTTATTTCAACAAATAGTGATTTAGGTATTTAAAAAAAAAAAAGGGGAAAAAGTTGTCGAAAAATTGCTTTAAATGGATGGTCGTCCATAATTGAAAATTTCTTAAAAAATTTGGGGACTAATTTGAAAAGTTTTAAAACTAATTTTCTTTTTTAAAATAAGGCAAAAACTTAAATCCCTTTTTTTAAACTTTTTCTTCATTTTATATAATAATAGTAAAGGCTTTTCAAAGAAGAAGAGACTAGCCATGATATTATCATTCTAAAAAACTGAATTGGCGGGAGGACCTTTACTATTAAATAATAACTGAGAGAGCATTTTTGATGCACCTGACATTTAAGATCATTTTTAAGTTAACTCCCTATTATGAAATATGGAGAAATGTAAAAATTATTTAAATTTACAAGGAAGGCAAATTAACCCAAACTCACTTTATTTTGAAATCTCAAATACCATGCATTCACTCATGGAAATTAGAAAAAACGTTAACAAATGCTACTTTTAAGGGTGCATCCGAACCGCACATGTACTCGAACCGAACTGAACTATTTTTTTATTTTTTTTTATTTTATTTTTTTCACAAAAAAATTGCAGTTCAAACTTCGTCTATCAAGTGCAATGAGAAGAAGTTGTAATGAGCACTAAAATATATTTCATAATTCGTTTCAACCAATGAAGCATGTGTCAAACGATGGATGAACTGTTTCTATCGGCCAACTTTTCAAGCCAATGAGTTGAAGCAGTTCAGATCTTCTGATAAAATACACCAACAAAATGGTCAGGCATGTACCTATTTCTCTACATAAAACTTGGACTATACTGCATTGTCTGATCCAGACCAATGAATTTAACACAAAAGGAACTAGTTTTTTTATTTTTTATTTTGTTTTTGCCAACAAAATGGGTTCGAGTTGGATGTAGCCTCAATTTTAAACTAATTGAGATGAGCGTCTTCATAGTTCACTTTCTCTTAGGTTAGACAGAACTATTCGGCAATGCTACTAAAAACCCAATAATACACACATTTTGTAGAACTTTCATCAGACATGTAACATGCAAGTAGAATATACAAGCACTTCCCTAAGGATACAAGAGTCAAAACTCAATACCCAAGTTAATAATACATACGGTCGGTTTGATTTTGGCGGTTAACCATGGGTTCAAATCGGTAATCAACCGATGTAAGGCAGTTTCTATGATGTTCAAACCATTGATCGAATCAGTCTACATAAAATCAATTTGAACTGCCAATTCGGTCGGTTCGGTCCGGTTTTACGATGATACTTGATTCTTTGTACAGCCTTAGCTACTTTTAAAAATTACTATTAAACGGATAGTGTAGGCTTTTATTTTCATTCAACTATTACATTGATTATTTAATGCGAAAAGAACTCCATTGAGCCCCTTATTCATTATTAATTTGGATTATTTTCTTTTTCTTTTTGTTTTGTTTTGTTTTTGTAAAGATTTTTTATATCGTAGGAAAAGTGGGATGTGTCTCGCCAAATTAATAGTAGATTAGCACACTCAGCTTTTAAATATAGGCCCACATATCATAATTTCTAAAGGTGTGGCATACATTATAATCTCTAGAATGTGGGTTCCCTAATATTTTTTTAACTTTAAGGTCTAGGCTTCATAATTTCTAAAAAGAAGGGTTCATTTGTAACTTTTAAAGCTAGCATTACATTCCTAATATCTAAAGATAGTCTCACATTAATGATAAAATTTCTAAATGTGAGCCCCAATTCAAGAACCCGATAAAGACCGTCAATTCTTATTTGGCTGGCTGGATTTGAACCTAAATACGAGTGTGCCATGTTAAGACATCCCGTATGTTTGTCGGTTTTCTTTCATCTGGATTGCCGTTTATCATTTTTTTTTATTTTATCCTTTTTTTATATATTTTTTTTATTTGAGCATTTACTTCACTACATTTTACAAATAAATTACCTCATCTCCATTTAGCACGTGGTAAAATAAAATGAAAGTAAGAGTGAGAGTAAAGTTTCTCCACCAAATTGTGACCTGTAACATACAAACATGTTCTCCCTATTTTACAACCGTTGATTTGAAGGCTATTTAGGGAAGTTAAAAACTTAAAAGCCCCATTTCCATTCCCGCTCTCTCATATGAGACACTGAGACTGAGAGGCCATGGCTCTCCTCTGTTTCATCCTCGATCTCCTGAGCTTATCGTCTCCATTACTCAAAGATCTAAAACAGGTAAAAACAAATCCTAATCGTTTCGATTTCTTCTGGAAGTCTCCATTTCTTGAGATCTTCTCTCATTGATTTTTCAAATCATCTCTTTCAATGTCGATCTCGCTCTTACGATCTGTTTTTTCCCTCCAAATCCCGAATTCGATCAGTGCTTGTTGCAGATCGCGAATCTGTATGCCATATCTTCAGGATCTTCGAGTCTACAAGATCGAATCGGTTTGTGTTATGTTCAGAAAAACAAAGCTTCAGGAGCCGTTGAGGTATGTGATCTGTAATCGAAATGTAGATCGTGATTTTTCAGATTGTTGTGTTTGCTATGAATTTTTGTAGATCATAAGAAGGAAATGTTCTTGTTTCTATTGAGAATGCAGTTTGCAAACAGGATTGCAGCTGATATCATGTTTCGTGAAATCGTACGAAAAAAAGGATCGGAAAGAAATTTTCAGATTTCGATTTTGTGTTTGTTTTGGATTCCATTGAGGCTGCAGTTTGCGAAAAGCAGCTGAATTGCAGGGTTGCAGCTGATATTATGTAGTGCGAAATCGAAAAAAAGGATGGGAAAGAATCTTCAGATTTTGTGTTTGTTTTGGATTCTTGCAGATCATAAAATGGAGAAGTTCATATTATCCCTTTTTTTTTTTTTTTTCATTGGAGTTGTATTGAGAATGCAGTTTGTGAAAAGCAGCTGAATTGCAGGGTTGCTGCTGATATCATGTTGAATGAAATCATAGGAAAAGGGAAGGGAGGATTTTCTGATGGGAAAAAAGTGATATTTGCATGGTGAATGGTATGCAAAGTTTTTGTGTATAGGCCTTTGGGTGTGTTTGGATGACTAGAAAATGAGAGGCGGGGAATCATCTGCGAGGGGAAAAAATGAAGAGGAAAATAGAGTTGGAGTGGAGGATCCAAGTGATTCTCATCTGTGGTTGGATTTGAAAGGAGAACAATATGATGGTGAAAACTAGTTTTAAAATACATTATAAATAAAAACTAATCATTATTTTTATTGAATAATTCAGTTTCACTGGTGAAAAGAAAGTTTTCTCCACCCCTTTACAAAATATACTTGCCTCTTCCCTACTGAAAATTTTGATTAATAAAAGATATTATAAGTGTATCCAAAAGAAAATGTACTTCACTAGAGATTTTTTTTTTCCTTGTCTCTAATTTCATTTACATTGTATCGGCCTATCGGGCACTTCAGATATGTTTAACGAGAAGAAAAGGTAGGGAAAACTGCCCAGAAGCTCAAATTTATGCAGTCTTCTCTTGTTTTCTCTGCATCCAATTCGACTCTTTGATTTATGGTTAACAATATTTAAGCCTTTTACCCCTTTTTTTTGTAGTTGATCTTGCCTTTTACCTACTATACTATTGTTTTGTATCTCAAGCTGTTAGTGAAAGGCGAAAGAATTGTTCGTTCTGTGCTCTACACACACTGCATAAAATGCACAAAATCTTAAACACCCTAAAGCTTTTACTATCATCTTAAACACCCTATAACCCCTACAAGAATGGACAATGTAATTTTTTTTCAATATTCTGACTGCTAAAATGAAAAGGAAAAAATGGAGCGATGTAATGATTTCAATGGTTATATCTGAAGTTATGTTACAATACAGAGGGGAAATCCTCTCTGTATTGATTTTTTTTTTTTTTTTTTCAATTTTCTTTGAGCTCAGTTGCAATACAGAGGGGGAATTTCTTATTTTTTTTAAAAAGTAAATTTTATTTTAAAAAAAATAGGCAAAAGCCTTGTCTAGACAAACCTAGGGGAAATTTTCTGTCAACCTTTGGCTATGTCCAATGCCAGGACGTTATGGACCTTACTGATATGAGCTTCAATATGCTGTTCATTTCTCATTGCCTATTGGCTTCCTAACACAGCACATGTGAGTTCTTTTCAGCTAAAGATAGCATATACTCCTCAAGGAAAATACAATTTACGTGACTTTCATCACGCTGTTAACAGTTTGGCCACAGATGGCTTCATTGGAGCTGAAGAATGCAGTACCCCTTGTAAGAAACTCACTTCTCATTAGTCTGCCTGCCTGACCAATCTCACGAAGACCAGTTCAGAAACAGTTGGATTGCTAACAAAAATCATTACGATGATGCTTGCAGATGAAGCGCTTGCAAAGTTGCTGAGCAATGAATTCTTGTTCTCATGGGGTAGTAAAGATATCCAAAAGAAAGCGGTCCTTATCACCTCCCGCCTTGCACCAAACAGGGACTCTCTGCACAAGCTTCTCAAGGTACCATGCCATCCTTGATTACCCACACTAGGTTGTAAATTCACAGGGTGCATCTGTTTGCATGGAGTTGAATTCATAGGAAGTCAACATAAAATGGGTCCCTATTAAAGAGGTGAAGTGTGAGGGATATAAGGTGGAGATGTAGCCAGGAGACTATAACTTTCTCAAGATATGATTTATTAGGGTGATCGTTGAGTATGCATTTTCCACCAAAGGGAAGATTATTTTATGACTATATTAGGTCTTCACCTCTGTTTCTTCAACTTTTGCCACTTTGATGGGAATTTTTTTCTTATAATCTATGCAAAAAAATGGCCCAAGTGGTTTTTTGTCCTCATTCATCGACCATCGCGAAAAGCCACAGGTCATCTAAGGTTTATGGCAGTGAACCATCTCTTGTTCATTTCAATGCGAAGTGTAATGTATGTGGCAGGTTGGTTTGCAAAAACTAGATCATTTATCTTCTTGGCCTCCCTGGTTGAAAATGTCCACGCAATGTCGGTGGTATTGTCTTTGCTACCAAACTATCTATGGAACATAGGAAAAGCAAAGGCTCAAATTCACAAGGGAGAAGCATTGGTTAAGATCATCTGTGATCTGGTCGATGGGCTTGGCGACTGTCGACCTGTTAAATTGGACATATAATAGGGATGATCACTTCAGGTTCACATTATCGCAAGGTCAAGTGAGGTCAAATAAAATCTGCAAATGTAGAACCCACTTTAGGAAGGTTCGAACCATTCAAATTGTATATCCCACCCTCATTATGTGCATTGGTCCTGGGCTCTTATCCAAGCAAAGGGATATTCGCAGTTGGATTGAAGAAGAACGTGATTAAACAGCTAATGAGTTACAATTTTTAAGAAATCTACTTAATTTCCATGGTGGGAACACTTTCAGTGATTAGACTGTCCATAAGATGCACAGTTTCCTCCCCCATAATTGAACTCATTCCAATGGAGTTCTATTATGATTTTAAAGATTGCCCGATCTGTAGCAGTATTCAAGAAACTGGTACAAAATGCCATGATACCTGATTCACACCTATATCAATGAGCCAATCAATAATGGCTATCAAATTTTTTATGGCTATCAAATTTTTTTTTAGGTTGAAATGAAATCATACCAGTATGATTTATAAACTGATGTGTTTATCTATATTGGTGATGGGTATCAGTTTTCCTCCGGGCCAATGCGAGGGCCAATCCTAATACTTGAATGCACGAGTTGTATTCACAGTTAGATCTGACAAACATGAATTAATCATGTCTTTCACACGTCCAATCCAATTATCAAATTACTCCCATTGGCCTGAATTTGGGGCATGTACTTATTCATGGACAATTTGAATGGGTGACAGTTTGGATGCACCCAGATACGTAAAATTGGGTTGACCGGTGCATCTTTTGACCGATTTGAATCTTCTGAAGGCAGGTCCCAAATGTATAGATTGATTTGAACGAACTTGATCTTTAGGTAGTGTCAAGCTTAAGCAATCATTCATCATACAATCCATGCCTCACCTGCCATTTGCCGACTTCTAGACCATGGTCACATTAGCATTTATCAGGCTATTTGCTTGGAAAGGGAAATCTTGGGACTTTTCACCTGCTGAGGGCATTTTTAATAGAGAGAAATCAGCTATATCTTTGAGAAGTTGGATAGAAGTTTGAGAAACTGTTGAATTCTCAAAAAGATGAAAGGGTGGAGTTTATTTTTCTCAAGGATGAGTTGAAGACGAACTTTCATCAAGGAAAACTGATTATTTTTCCAAATCCAGGTATTCAAGCCAAAATGGCTTTATATTTACAAGAAACCTAAGATATTTTTTTTTCTTTGCAAGCAAGCATCCCCAGAAGAAAATGAGTCAAGTCCAGCTAAGAACCACATCTTGAATATATCATCTCAGGCCCTACTATACTCTGATACCTTTATTCCATCATAATCTGAGGCCTCTTCCATTTTAAAGTCCACTAGAAATCAATATTGGGTCCATCCTATTAGCATTATCTCACTCAAATCTGACCAAATTGGGCCATTCAGAGGCTGGACTAAACCATCAACAACCTTCCAAATGTTGGGCTTCTAAACTAGGTCAATGAGGATCAAGGGTGTTGACTTTAATTTTCCCATTCCAACAGGATGCTGCTGAACAATGCATTTCCATGGAGTTTGCGCTCTTGAAGCAGGAAGCAGATCACATTCAGGATATGTCTTCCAACAAGGTCAAGCAATTTGCCGATGGCATCGCTAGCTTCAACAACTGCTCACTTAGAAGTTATTTTCCTAGTATGTACTTCAGGCCTCCAATTTTCATGAATTTAAACAAAATGCACATGATCATCATTATCAAAGCCTTGTTTGGGTCAGCCACATGAATTCTGTTTCTAGTATTTTCTCAGAATTCATGTTAGGATTGTCACAAAAAATTTATGTCATTGTTGAGGTTCAAATCTGGTCCATATGGACTGTTAGGATCCATTGCGGGTACAGGAGCTACAATCCCATGTTTGTGGTAGTGACGAAGTCCTCTTCTCTTCTTTTGGCATGTAGATACGTGGATCTTGTGTGCTTTAGTAAAGAGATGGGCACAGGAGCTCAAGGACAAGGAGGGAGCACTGCAAGCCTTATTTCTTTTCAAGAATGGTCTATTAAGCTCTGTGGACCATATCTTCTGCAATTTGTTTCTTTCTGCATGTCAGATCATTGATGGGTTCAGCCCCTGCCAGGTACAATAAATTGCACTCATTCAAAATAGGTACCATCTCAAGTTGCTAACCAATACACTCAAAATGCCTAGGCGTTAAAGGTGCGGCAAACTAACTACTTAATATGAATATGATACATATGCCATATAATTATCTTTGATGAACAAACTCTCCTAACTACTTAAATGTAAGGTTCAATTCCCAAACCATGTAAGATGCACATATTATTTTTGGTGGAGTGATGGCAATAGATTTACTTATGTGTAGATTCTGTTGACAAACAAAGTATAGACTATAGAGATACCCTTTGCAGTACTGAATACAATTAATGGTACTTTTGTTTGAGGACAACAAAGAAATAAAACTTTTAACTAAAAGAATTTTATGTCCTAAGATTTTCTAGATGTCTAATTGGTTGGTTTCAGAAAATTATATTTATAGGAACAATTTGCTATAGACATGCAGGTGCCATGGCTTACCTATAGATGGTACAGCCAGTAATAGGGTGAAATTGTTCTGTTCCATTGCATTCCAAGAGCTAGAAGCATGTGATTTGTTCGAGAATGCAGTGAGGGCTGGGGAACAAACTGTTCTATTCCTACCCTCCTTTGAGAGCTGTCCAAAGCTCTAAACAAGTGTCTACTCCCATTGTTTTCAATGTCATTGAACGCACCAAGTTGGCTTCTTTGAGTGAAGGTAAATCTCTCACTGTCACTGATCTCCAGTTCCATTGCTTTTTTCTTTTTGGCTAAGAGCTTTCTAAGGTATGGGTCAATGTCTGTCAGTGCTGTCAATCTAACCATATTAATTTCCATGCAAGTTTGGCTTCTCTATTCTATGCTGAATGAGTCAATTTCATCTTCTCCCACACACTGTTATAGGCCAGTATTTCTATTGATGACCACGAATTTTGGTGACTAAGCAGGTGTGGTAATAGGTACATCTTATGTCGTTACTCCAACTTGTCCTGGGATGGAAGATGCTTCTGATTACTATGACAAGTCCCAAGTGAACCTCCAACGTGGGTAAATCCTGTGGATGAAATCCTGGATTTTGCTATTTTTTAAATTGTTCGCATGCTTTTTTATTTTCTGGATACCATGTCTTCAAATATTTCATTACCAAATGGAGTTGAGTTTGAGCCCATAATTGTGCTTTAAATAGTTCTTTACTGTGCTTTCACTTTCTTCCTGTATACCGTAGGCCCTGCATTTTCTTTCTGATCCGGGCTGTGAATATGTCTTTATCATGTCTCTACTTTCTCAGGATTTCACATCCTGACATATTGTGACTGAATTTTTACTTTCAGTTGGGACAAGGCTCTATGATGATATGATGATAATATATTATTTTACTTTCATCATTGGGTTCCTGATCTTGGCTGTAAATATTTCATTGACTTGTGCATGGCAGTTTATCACGGGCTTTGTGAAGCACTGTATTCTCTGGATGAGGGATTGATTTGTTATTCAAACTGTAATACACAAACCATGCTGGAATCGACCTTCCAATGCTTCTATATTCTTCAACCATCAGAACATGGGCCAATGTTTCTGAGGGTAAATCCTTATCATCTTTTCTTCTGATTGTACATTATATATTTCTTGTTTGGTGATTCCTTTTCAGTTTCATATTGTTTCTGTAGGCTTGGGCTTCTGCCTCTTGGTTCTGTTTTTATCGCTGTCTAATGAAATTAGCTTTTCCTATTATACTGTAAGGACCAAAGTGCTGTGAACACATTTGTGAGTGTTCACCTTTTTATATGTGTCCATGAATTTGCTGGCATTTGCAGAGGCTTGCAGGGAAGGAGGAAATTTTACCCATTCCTGAAGGTATTCAATCAAATGATGCTTTATTACCAAAGGATATAGGCAATTCCATTCAGACCGCTCTCTCAAAGGTAGGAACCTATTTTGTATCTTCTGATCACTTGTGATATGGTTTTGTTTCCTCGTTGATTTTGCATTTGATTGTTAAAATCTTGAGCCCAGATAATCTGAATAGGTAACTGAGCAATAAAAATTGTCCTGACCAAGATCAATCCTGAGCATATTTGATCCATCCTGACCTATTCTTATTATTTCCAACTCAAAACATATGCACTTCAGATAGAACTTCAGTGACTGTGTAGCCTAACTACATATAATCTTTCCCGGGATGGGCAGATTCCTTTGTCAGATGATAAATAGTGTTTGGCTCTTTGAGATCTTTTTGAAATTTCTATTTATTTCTTCAGTGAGAAATCTAATAAAATGCAAGTCAATTATAAAAACGCAGTGCTTCGCAATAAAGAGTAGATAGCTCTACTTATTTAAAGCTTGACTGAACTTTGTCCTGATAATGCTAGGATTGTGGAAAGATAGATCTCAAACCTAACCCTTCTTTTATGACTTGTATTAAGAAACAATCATAAAAACCACCCTCATTTAAAATGGAAAAGAAGCCCTAAATTTAACATAAATCATGTATTTGCTAACATTTTTACATGAGATGTTTTAGTCTCAGCCTTGCAAATAAATAAAAGCTTGTATTAAGAAACAATCATAAAAACCACCCTCATTTAAATGGAAACAAAGCCCTAAATTTAACCTAAACCAAGTATTTGCTAACATTTTTACATGAGATGTTTTAGTCTCAACCTTACAATTAAATAAAAGCAACTATACCTAAATATCCCAATGGCTTGATGAATTAATTTCTAGTCTTAACTTTCTTAAATATCATATAATTGTGATGCAATCTTGCCCAATCTACGAGCGAGCCAAACTCTACCAATGTGTCAGAATTGTACGAGCATGTGTCTTGATGGTAGGGTGATGCATCTCCTATCTTTCTTCGCAAAATTGATTACAGAAATTGAAGGGGAAGAGTTAGTAGAAGAAATCAATTAGAATAAGAAAGATGGGAGATGCTGAAGCTCAGCACCAAAGAAAGATAAAGAGGGAGATTGCCAAACTAAAACTTGACAGATCAATATTAGTTCACTCCAAACTCGTCACTTTGTTTACACCCTCATTTCTCTCTCTGAAATAACTCCAAAACATCATCATCATCATTCATCAAAGCCTTGTCCCAACTATAATAACTCCAAAACTTAATCAGTCCTAATTCTAAAGCTATCATAATAGAAAGTAACTCTTAAACACAGATGTTCCATATATGTGGCATAGTACGCCATACATATATGTGGTCCATTGGATCAAATCAGCTTTAGACTGCATCCAAAGATAACCCACCATACGCACATGGTTTTGTAACATTTGGACATGTTTGAAAAAGAGAGTTTTTTGTTGAACAGAAATTATGCCTCTTTATAGGACACATGGATGGTATTTCAATTGTGGGCCAACAATTTGGACTAGGCCTAGCGATGTCTTGAACCATCATGGATGAACCCAAGACCTCATATAAACCTTCTCAAATTGTCAACTGCATCAGTAACTAATCTGTATTATCGTTTTTTGATACTTCAATTGTAAGAGAAAAACTTTATAGTCTCTGATGTATATCATAACATAGGTTGTAATTCCAAGGTTTCAAAAATTGGACTTGGTGTACGACTTGGTCACCCTCTAGTTGAGTCGACTCAGCTGAGGTCCAAGCAACTTGGCTGAGTTGCACCCTAGAACCCAAAAGGCATTACAACATTTTGAAGAATGAGAAATAAATCTAAAGAACTGAAAAATGATATCCTATAGATATATAATTTTAAGATTTGTCATGTTTTTAGTCATTATGAATGAAACCAAGTATAAATAGGTGGTCCCCATTTTTTTTCCCTCAACTGGATGAACACTGCATCCAATCTTGGAATGTATAGTCTTCAAAAAGATGTGGTTTAATATTCTAAAATCAGTACAAAAGGTCCCCAGGAATCTCTCAAAGCTTCTTTCACCAAGAAAATAAGGGGAACAGTTGTGTTTAACCCTTCTATATGACTCACCAGAAAAGGGTATTGAGTGACGTGGCTCAACCAATTTTTAGAACCCGGTTTTATCCATCAAAAGTTGTAGAGGAAGAAGAAACAACTTGACATTATTAAATTGTAATATAGCAAAAAAAATGTTGAAGCTGATGGGACCTAACCAAGCCAGTCGCCACAAACTTTACTGTATAGAGCAGATAAGTTATGTTCATGAAGGTAGCAACCATTTAAAATACTGCTTGCAGCCTAGAAGTTCATAGCAACTCTTTAACAGAGATGCTCAAAAGTTGGCGATTCTCCTCACAAGTGGGTAGTTTGGGTGGGGTATAAAATAACAGTATTTGGTCAAGACGTTTTTAGTTGGCAAGCTTGGGTTAGGAATGCAAAAAAGACAAAAACAGTAAAAAGAGATTGTACACATCTTATAAAAAAGTGAAGCATCTTATTTTGTTTGTGCCACTGTGATCAATAACTAGATTGCATTTTGTAATTTTCCTTTTCAGTTGGAGTTGAGAGAATACAATCCTCTTTTACATGAGAGAGGACTCCACTCAAAGCTAAACTGGCTTGTGAAAGAGAGCTTACATTTTGGGTAATATCTCACCTCAATGTCCCTTGCAGTTTCTTTCCAAATGCACAAGAATTAAATAGCTATTTTTTATAACTGCTGGAATATGTCTTCTGTAACATCCACAAAAAAAATGTTTCTAACGTTGGAGGTTTGAGTCCTGTAAGGATGGTATCATTGCTCACCTCACAGGATTGGTGAATGTGTTGTCCTGTTGGACCAGTCTGAATCAACCAACTAATAGATCACCTCATGGATTGGCCAGTGGATCTTCTCACACATTCAATCTGTAGACTTTTTCTGGTTAATTTCTCGACATTTCTCTGACCATTAAAAAATGGATCATGAATCCAAAACCTAGACCCTCGTAAAATCTTTGTGACGTTCATAGTCATACTTGATCATGCAAGAGAGGGTGTTCCTTAATTAGAAGTCTAGATCCATCACCAAAGTTCACTATGAACAGTTTGTGAGGTTCACACCATTCAACTGGGGATTGGATCTTCTACCAAAAAAAAAAAACACTAAGGATTGGATCCATAAGATGACAAACAGTTGTCTTGCAAAGATGTTTAGTTTTATTAAGTAATCTAATTTTACTCGAGACCTGCATTCATGAATCATGATCCGCCTAGTTGATATAATGTAGCCTTTTTTGGATAGTGATGATAGCAATCTTCGACATGGAAGAATTACAGCAAAAAGGTATTATTATTATTACTAGATGTTTCTACCAAAATTATTATTATTATTATTATTGTTGTTGTTGTTGTTGTTGTTGTTGTTGTTATTGTTATTATTATTGTGTGTGTTAGGAATACAGCACTAAAGTTGGTGACCAGAAAATATCAGTTATCAACAAACAGATCAACTAAGATACTCTGCTTGTCACAAAATGAAAACTTAGACTAAATTTCATCTTTGTGGACTGACCATTGCATTTTTCCCAGTCCTTTTGTCTAAACCTATTCATCACTACATCAGGGGAAAAATCCTGAATTTAATCTAAGCTGCGGACAGGTGACAATTGATGGGAATGAATGGATTAGCCATTACCTATCAGTTGAACCTTGTTTCTAAATCTAAATAATAATTGGTTTAGTTTTTTATTTTTTATTTTTTTGTATATGATTGGGTTTCTATATAAAGAGATTTATGCTTTCTTTCATGTCAAGTTCGGAAAGTCGGAGATGGATTCATGTCAAGTTCAGTTCCTGTTTTCATTTAAGCGAACAAATAATTTAATATTTGCCAATAGCATGAGTAGTGCGCTGGATAGGCATCTCAACAAGGGAAGCTGATCATGTCATCAAACTCATAAAACTGGATTTGATGTTCTGATTTTGGTCTTCCCTGAACTGAAATTCAAACGTAATGACAGGAGGGAAAAAAAACACAATATTCTTTCTGGCATAGGCAAGTATAACTACGGATGCATGCTAATCAGCCTAGTTAATGAACACTTATCTGAACTTGGTTCTGACTTTTGAGCCTTCTAATTTCTTATCCAGTTCGTTATTGAGTTCCTCGTGTTCCAACAATGTATCTAATCTTCAGAAATGCGTTTCTAGATCAATTTCATGGCCAAACAGAGCTGAAACTATCTCTAAAGAACCTACACCCAACTCCCTAAATCCAACTCTTTTACAAGCATCTACAAAACCAAGTCCTGCAGAGAAAGAAACTATGGCAGAAGAGAAAACGCAACCCAAAGAACCTACACCCAACTCCCTAAATCCACCTCTTCTACAAGCATCTACGCAACCACCTCATGCAGTGAAAGAAGACATGGCAGAAGACAAAACACAGCCCAACTTACCAGCAGAGGAAGACATGGCTGCTGCTGCTTGTATTTCACAGGAATGGGAAGAGCTGATAATCACTGAAGTTGGCAAGAGCTTCTCCCCTACATGCGTATCAAAACCGACATTTAAGAACTTGGTTTCATCACTACCAGATAACAAACCATTGGATGAGAAGACATATAGAATTCTGGAGAGATTGGAAGCTCCAAGGAAGCAGAAAATAAAGGTGACTTCGCCTGTTCTCGCTGTGAACAATGTTACTGGAAATGCTTCAGGGCCCATGAAGAACCCTCTCGTGCCTTTCGGGCCGAACAATTTGACTGACCATCATTTAAGCTTAAGCCAGCCTATAAAACCCAGTTTCCAGAGGATGAAAAGGAAGTTGAAGTGAAAGAGGTTAGACTCGGGAGGATTATTTCGAGGCTGTCAGAGATATCAATGTTTGCAGGAACATAAACAATGATGCATGTTTGTCACTTCTACATTCCATGCATGCCATGGGATATAGAAGCTGTGAATTGAATTGTTGAAGTGTACTGGATCAATTGTACACATACACATCATACATGCAGATAATGGAAAATGATGGCCTGATAATAATCCACAGCTCTGGCTGATTGAGAAAGCTGGGAAAGCCTCATGCATAGAAGAGGGGATTTGGTATTTTTTGTATAGAAGCGAAGTTGTCCCACTCATTAAATGTTAGCCCTTCAAGCTGTGTTTTGGGGTTGTTCACTTCTTTCTTTGTGGACAATTAATATCAATATAACTCCTGTTCCGATGGCCAGCAAAGTCCAATGGTGCTGCTACCTTGGTACGTAGTAGATAGCTCATCTAGAAACAAACCTCTGCGTATGCCAGTTTTGACACTGACGGTGACAATTGATATTTTCATCGGCCTCGGTGAATTACCTCCGTTGTTTTCTTCTTTTTGATCCCAGGCAAGTGGGGCTGGGACCCATCAAGCCCTCCGGCGAGGGAAGGAGACTTTGGGTGAGGTAAGGAACCCTCGGATAAGGAAAGAAGACCTTGGGTGAGGTGAGATGCCATTGGGAGAGGAAAGGTGGATGTTAAGAGTGTTTATTCCACTGATTTATAGACTACTAGAGTAAGAATAAAATCAGGGAAAGACTGGATCATAGATTAGGTTAGACGGGTAGCTTTCATCCAATTGATTTCATTTTTCCTAAAATGTAATGGATCATCCCCCTTATATGGTGGGCCCTTGTCATATTTTTTGTTTTGATAGAGCCATTAGTTTAAGAATAAGTGATGCTTGGAAATAATTCGGTTGGGATAGAAAATATGACTAAATATTGGCTAGGGAAACGTGAAATGGATAAGATTACATTTGGGTATAAAATAGTATAGTTTGAAAGTTTCAAGACCAAAAGTCTGGCCATAAGTATGTGATAATCGTTTCTTTTAGCACGATCCAATCTCACATTTGCAATTTTTTAAATCTCAATTTCACAATTCTCCAAAAGTCCAAACCCTTTCAAGGGACCACATCAATGAATTCATATCATGGGGAGGAACATGGATAGCCTGTGTGCAGACAAGGGATGGCCAAAAATTGGGTGGAGATTCAACTTACTCTTTGTTTTATGTATCCTCACTTGAGTTTTGAGTCTCTCAGGTAAGACCCTTGGCCAAGTCTCCCATGTACTTCTTGAGCGAAGTTTTCGACTTTAAGAAACAAGGGGATCCAATGACTGATTAAGGTCATTTTGTTTCAATTATTCCAATGATTTTTTTAATGGTTCAATTATTCCAATGAATGACACCATCCCACCATATAACAGTGCAAACCGTCGAAAAACAATGCCTACCAAAGAACAGGCTCATATCACCCCTATAAAAAAAAGAACATTTTTTTTTCTTTTTTGATCGGCAGCATGACTTGAACCAAAACCTCAAGGTTGCAATAGAGAGCGAAAAATAATTCATTGTCAAGGTTCGTACAAATTGTAGGTGTTCCTTAGCAATAAAACACACAAACATTCCCACTCATCGACAAATCTTGGAAAATCTTTTCTATTTCATCATTGTTTTCTTCAGTACAATTGTGTGCCACAATAGGTATATCAGATGAAAGATTGATCCACCTGTGATTCATATTTCCTTCTACATCAACTCCTACGAAAAAGAAGTAGTAGATGATACTCCACTTGCATTGGAGACTCGGGATTATCCAGAACCCACAACAAGTGATTACGAAGCATCAAGAAGATACAAAAAGGAAAAGGAATGGCAGATGAGCACCCTTGAAAGAATATAAAAACAACTTAAACACCTACAACATAAAGATCGAAAAATAAAGGAAGAAAGACATTATTACAAAATGGTGCCCAACACCCATATATGTAACAGAAGACAGTATGCAAAAAGCCCAATTCTTGCTCCAGGCCGACTCATAAAAATGCGACCTCCTGACACCCTGCAAAGAAATGAATTAAAAGAACCTCATTTTAGTAGGGATACAATTGGTGATAAACTACCTCACTTGATTAGCAAACCCATAAACATCACATCAAGTACCAAGATCCGCACAATCTGGTAGGTTCTATCATAGATGGAGCATATCCCAAAAAATTCAGATAGTGTGGACAATCCAGTCTTTCCAACTCAATAGACTTTTCAGAGTTAAAATGTATAGTTGATGGAGTTGATGGAGCTTTGAAAGTTTTTTTGTTTCTTTACCATCTATTTTCATTCTTTAAAAAAGACTTGACAGTCAAATGGGTATGAATTACGATTGTCTGACAGATGTGATTGTTTTGGCTCTGGCCTATCCGGTGTAAGATCTACTGATGATTGGAATTTGGACCAGATCACACGTGCATACTATTTGCAAGTAAAAGCCACTGATAAATAACTATCAAGAACAGGTTCTTTAGCACTTCCCGAGCCCCTATTTCACTTCACAAAATTCCCTAGTTACACACAACTTCATGACAGCTATCAAAACCTCTATGTTACATTCATCAAGGGGTACAGTAAAAAGCAATACTATTAAAGCTTGGACATGAAACTGTAGTTATATGGAATATGGTTCCAGTTTCTTAGGATGGAACATGGAGGTGAGTCTCTCTTGGGGAGATGGAATCCAAATATATCTTTATACATTGGAACTCAAATCACCTTGGACAAAGCAAAATTGCATTCAAGTTGATTGAGGGGTTTTAGAATTATTATTTTGCAAGGATTTCTTGGATTTGGGTTAGGTTCCCTAGGTTTCTTACCAGGAATCCGTTCACATTAAATAGACAAAGTCATACAGAACTGAAACATGAGGGGCTTTAGCTCTGATAAATACTCACCGTCCAAAATTACATCACCATCAGCAGTACCTTAAGCTTTCATTAGGAATAAAATCAGTAAGAATGAATTGAGGGTTAGGTATCCTAGGTTCGTTTTCAGGAATTTGTTTTTTCTTAAAATAGAAAAAAAAAAAAAAAAAAAGAGGCTGTAAATAACTGAAACATGGGATGCTTAAAACTTATAGAAGGGGGGAAAACCCAACAAGCTTATAATTTACCATATCCCATCAATCCTGTCTGCTATCAGCTTTCCTTGTTTTGGTACGAGGCCAGATGTACTGAGAGCTTTGAATTTGAATACATGGCCTGCAATGCACAAGTTCAAAGTTGCAACCAAAGTTGCAACCAAAGCATCCAAATTGTTAATGTGCCAAGAAACCAAAAGCTTGAAAAGATTTTAAAAAAAAAAAGAACAAGGAAAATAAACAAACAAACCTTTATCATCAGTTTCACGATGGTTGATTAACCGATCAGATTCCGAATCAATATTAAGAGCAAGATGATCACTTGATCCCTTCCACATTGTTCTCACATGAGCTGCAGCAGGGATGGGAGGAAGTAAACTCTTTCCAACGGGACCCTGCATATGCATAATCAAGGCAGAGGTTTAGTTACAACTACTGCCAATCAGTGAAAAGAGTTGAGCAATATACATGAATGCAAGTGTAAACTCCAATTAGGTATGGTGCTAATCATTACAATAATCAAGCTCTTCACATAGCAAAGTTTACCATCATTTTGTTCGTGAAAAACTCACCCGAACTTATTGTTCAGTCTTTGTTCACTTTGAAGAACAACATGCCGACCTCATTGGCAAAGCTCCAGGAATAACTAATGTTAGCATAGAACTTAGCAAGTTGGGCATGCTTGACATTCATGGTCTGACTTGAGAGGGAGTGCTGAGAGTTATATGGGCCCATGTTACACCATCTTAAAGGAGCATGAACTCAGCTATTGTGGAGCACCATATGGCTAATTATCTATTAGTGCACTTTAAGTTTTGATTGAGCAGGGAGTTTTTATTGCTAATTGTAATCAAAATCATTATAATGGAAATCATTCTTTGTAAACATGGAAACCATGCAATATAAGAGGGGATGGTCTTCTCTCTTAGAAGACTAGAACCTTTATTCTATTCCTCTCAGATCTCTTCCTTTTCTTTTCAACAGATTAAAAAATGATAAACTTCCAAGGAGCATGATTTTTGAACCATGGCTCATCGAAGTGTTAGTCTATTAGTTGAACAAACAGGGTCCATTGCCTAAGTTCCCAATCATGCATTCGTAGAACTCATTTCATTTGCTAAATGAAACTTGACTATCACTTCATCCCAACAAAAGTACAGAAAAATATGAAAAAGAAGTGATGAAAGCATGACAATTCAACTTCTGGCACATCAATCCCCAGGCAATACTAGCCAAGCATGAGTACTAACTGAAAGAAAATTAAGCCAATATTGTGCAAACGTATGTAACTAGTTGCAAAGCACTAAAAAATAAATCATGCATGTATTGAGCTAACAGATGAGTAGCTTGCTGGTTATGGATCTCACACTAGGAGGCACAAAGCAGGTTTTAGACACGAATCCTGGAAGGTTGTATGGAACTTTATGTAACAACCAGAAAAAAAGGAAAAGAGCATGACTTAAATGCTTTCAATCTCAAACGTCTCACAAAATACAGTCATTCAATATGTATGTCTCAAAATTAAGACTTAATGGCAGCCAGCAGAAACTCAGTCAGTCCAAACAATTAGGCATAAAACCCAAGAAAATGGGAGAAGGTTTAAGAAAAGTTATTACCACATCTTCAATTTCAGATATCTCTGATGCTCCTACTAAAGAAGATGAAGTGCTATTTTCCTGGACAGCATCGAGTACAGCTGGCCTTTCTTGCAATGAATCTTCAAGAAACCTAACCTTGACCGATAACTCATCCACAACCTTTTGATTCCCATGCAACTTACTACCTAATTCCTGAGCTTTGGACTTGTGGCTCTCACATTCCATGATTAAGGCTAATACCATCTTTTCTAGGAGTGGTAGAAGTTCATGTGCAGATCTATCATCTTCAACCAAGTCGTTTCTTCCCAACTTCTTAATAATTTTCTCTAGACCCAAAGTCAGCTCAACGAAGTCAGAATTTTTCTCATCCAAATCATGATTACTGCTGATAGAAATTTCAGCTGCCTGTTTCTTCAGATGCTCAATACTTAACTGCAGCTCTTCTTTGTCACAGATCAATGAATCCATACCATGTTGCAATTCAGAAAATTTATTGACAATGTAAAAAAGCTTACTAACAGGACCTGAATGTTGGGGTCCTGGGCTTTCTTCGAAGGAAATATCTATTTCACTTACTTTACTGAACAGACTTTCCAATTGGCCTTCTGTCAAGAAATATTGACCTGCCACTTAAATGCAATTCAGGAGTAAGAAAGTTAGTTAAAGATACACAAAGTAGCAATGACTGAAATATCTGGATTCTGAAAGCTATTGTGGAAACTTAATGAGTTACCTTGATCTTTATCTGCTAAGGTACGGTATAATGATGGGATTTCTTCCTCTTTCTCCCTCAACTTATTTGCATTATTCTGATAATCCTCTAGTTTAAGCTTCATCTCATTGCAAAAGTTTTCCAATGCCTCTGGATTGTCCGCCAAATTAGAAGCTTTATTCAGGTTGAAATCTCTATCCCGAATAGCATTTTCAGCATGTAGCTTGGTCTCTTTCACTTCATTTTGCAATTCCTCAATAGTTGCTAACCATGCACTCTTTCTGCTCTGAAACTGTTCCAATTGATCCCGAACTCTTCCTGCAGCAAGTAACAAGCTCTCTGCTGCTTCAACAGGGTTGTCGGAGTCCAGCTTTTCACATTGATCTTCCACTGCAGACCCATCAACTTCTCCTGATTTGGGGTACAAGCTACAATTCGATGTTGCCAGTTCAGGACGGCTGCTCGGACCTAGAATACCACTATGGACTGCAATCTGTAGTTCCTGGGTAGCATCAGTGAACGCAGAAACGAGGACTGTCATGTTATTCTGTAATGTAGATATTTTATTTTCAAGGGCCTGGTTAGAAGCTTCCAAGTTATCCACATTTAGCTTCAAGGAACTCGTGAGCTCAAACATGTGAATGATTTCATCGCTTGTTGTCTGTAACACCTCTGACAGAACTGCAATATCCTTGTCCATAGAACTAGAGAAGTCTTCAAGTTTATCGCTGACAAGCTTATTTTGCATTTTAAGACCTTCTATAATCTTTGTGAAATAGGATGGGATGCTATCAACGATGTCTGTTGCACTTGTCTCACACTCAACCATTCTATCATCTGGATAATCTTCAAATTGTGGGAATGATAAGAGTGTTTCTATACGAGGATCATTCTGAAAATACAGAAATAACAGTGAGGTAAAAAAATAAGAAACTAACAATCATCAGATTGGATTAAGGTTTACAATATAAAACACACACACACACACACACACATATCCAGGAATAAAAATCCACTAAGGTTAAACCAAAAATCGAAAAAAAAAAAAAAAAAAAAAAAAAAAAAAAAAACTTGTAATTAGTAAACAGGGACTGGTGAATAACCAGTGTATTGTTTTCAATGGTAAGCCAATATGTATTAAGAAAATCTATATTTTTAAACATCTTAAAAGTAGAATGCCTTATGGCCTAACCTTACCACCATGCTTGTTCAAATGTAAAAAAAGGAATACACAAGTTTGAATCATGAGAATTTTCAAAATAACAGCTTCATTACTGTTACAGGTTCCATCAGATCATCTGGGGATGATGAGTAAAACAGGAGGGTATTGCAATGCAAAAGGAAAATTCGGCTGCAGATTGTCTGGCTAAGGAAGAATAAATCATCAAAGCCCGTTGATTGTTCAAAATATCAGTGAGAGTATTTAGTTTGTGGTTTTATTGCTTGTTTGTCGCTCCCTCTTCCTCGGTGGTTTTGGTAGCCTTCTGTATTTCTCCTTCTTACTGATGTGCTGTTTCAATAAAAAATTTAGTTATCGTTCAATAAATATATAAATAAATTTAATGTAAGCCATCAAAGGATTTTCTTCCCTCTGATACTAAATGAGAACTTCAGTTTGAATAAATGAAATAAGGAAAAAGGAAAGAGGAAAAGTATACAAGAGATCTAGGGTTGCTTATGAAGAAGGAAAGAACTTGGAGGAAAAAGGTTGTATTAACTTTTCTTGGGGGACTTGTGAGTAAGACATCATGCGCACAAATCCCCTCCAATTTTATTAAAATCTATTACAAGAAAATTACAAAGTTGCCCTTATGATGTGACAAAAACACCCGTCCCCTTACATAATTACATACAAAACAAATTGAGACCATTTACATTCATATGTCCTAATAAGGGGTTCCCCCATCTTCAAACCCATATCTTAGACCCAATCCTAAACTGAGAGGCTGAGACGCATTCTTGCGTCAAACTTGTAACCTGGAACTTACCTAAACAGTCTCTAACTACAAGTACACAGCAACCCCATCCCTGACCTAACTACAAGTACACAGCAACCCCATCCCTGACCCACCGGTCACCATTTGGCTAGCACCTTTATTTTTGTCAAACATCATCTAACGTGAAGTCAGATTGCCCCTCCCAAATGCAGAAATAATAACTTGCTGTATCACCCTTTTCTATGTCATCCGAACTTAGACAAAATATCCCTAAACCCAACCTACAGAAAACATTATGTCACTGTTCCTCCCCCTCCTACACAGCAACGATTAATCCTGCTTATAGTCACCGTAGCAGCCTGTATTTTAGTCCCTTCTCAGCCCAAATTCCTCCTATATTTCCTTTCAGCCTTTGCTACTGTAGATCGCTCCACAGTCCCAATAGGTTGAATTTCTGGTTCCTTCCAGTAATTTATTTACTGACCAGAGTCACTCATCCTCCTACCTCCAGTCATAATGGATACCGGAAGTGGTCAGAGACTTGGAACTAAAGGATGAAACTAAATGAACAAGAGAGAAGCTAATATTAAGTGTTGATAGAAAAATTTCATCCTCAATATTCAGCAACAATTAAGTGAGGTAGTGACTGAGTCCCTGGTTGATTTGCATCAGATAGTTGGCAAGAAACCTGATAATGTGGAAGGATCCTCCAGCAACAAACGAGATATCTCCATTCAAAAAAGGATGCCAACAACAACCGTGATGGCAATGGTAGACAAGAAAGACTTAACATCAAAGTGTCTATCCTGTGCATCATCAAGAGTAGCCACAACAAGCATCACGACTATGACATCACTGGATGACCACTAATAAAAAAAAAAAAGACATCACTGGATGACCCGAAAATTAAGATGTCAACCCATAAAATAACAAAGATTATTTAGAAAAAAAAAGAAAGAAAGAAAAGAATCACCAAAGGTGACAAATTTCTATAACTACACAGTGTGTTCATATTAGGACTATGGAATAAACAAGCAACATATAACTATAAAGGGCACAGTGGCTGAAGATTCTTTGGAACTCAGGGGATCTGAGTTTAGTTTAAATGAAGGGTTGATCTTTTATGTAATTAGCCTATCTTACTTTAAATGAATGAATAAGGGGCAGCGGGAACTCTAATAGCAAAGAAGATTTAAAGGAAAACTACTAACGAAGACCAAGTTTCAGATGCCTCTTTTTTTTTTTTTTTTTTGACAGATGGCAGTGGCACTATAAAATGCCCCACAGAAGTGTATCCATTTTTCATGGTTACAAGCCCCTTTACTCAGAAGGAGTGGCACTAGTACAACTGGAGGTAAAAAGCATTGGTATAGTAAGGCAACAGACACGTTAGCTTCATGTAAACTTCTGCCATTCAATATGTAACACATATCTCTGAATAACAGAAGCTCAGACATGAAGGCAACAAACACGGGCATATGAATAGCGTACATCATTCTAAAAAAAAAAAGCGCACATGGTTCATCATATCCCAAGGTCTGCATCAGCAAAAAAGATTCAAAGAAATACCTCTATGTCATGATGAAGTTGCAGCCATTCTGAACCCTTTTCAGCAAATTGATCTCGTATATTTTGTAGCAGAAGGGCCATTTTCCTCAGCCCCTCAAATTTTTTCTTGAATTGTTGTGTCAATAAGGCATGTAGACCTTCATCTTTCATAAACATTAGAAGATGATTAAAATGACTAACCAGCTGCGAAGACTGGTTTTCTAATCTACCTTGAGTTCTAGTCAACTCTTCCACACATGCAGCTAACTTAGTATTTAGTGTGGTAATCTCCTCCTGGCTTCTGGTCTCTGCTTCCCTCTTCTCATCAGACAGTACAGAAATGTTATTCTCTGCATGAGATAATGCATCCTCCAGTGATTTGGTAGTTGTCAAGGCATCTGCTAACTTGCTAGCCAGAGAACCAGTTTCCTCTTGCACTTTCTCCAACTCCTTTTCTAAAGAAGCTCTACCAATATTTACGTCTTTTGTTTCATCGCCAAGCATAGAAATACTCTTTTCTGCGTGTGATAATGCATCTTCCAGTGATTTAATGGTCACATAAGCATCAGTCAACTTGCCAAAGTGAAAACCAGATTCCTCTTTTACTTTCTCTAACTCCTGTTCCATTCGAGTCTTTTCAACCAGTGCATCTTTCTTTTCAGCATCGAGTATGGAAATGTGCTTTTCTGATTCTGATAACACATCTTCAAGTGATCTAATGGTTTCATGGGCATCAGTCAATTTGCTAGCCTGAAAAATAGCTGCTTCTGTTGCTTTCTCTAATTCCTGCACCGCCTGACTCATGCCAGCTTCTGCATCTTTCTTCTCATCACCAAGTCCAGTAATATGCTTTTCTGCTTGTGAAAGTGCATCCTCTAGATATTTTATAGTTGCATGCGCATCTGCCAACTGAACCATCTTACTACCCATCAAAGCAGCTTCTTCCTTTGATTTTTCTAACTCTTGCTCTAAAAGAGTCAACTTGCTAGCCAGCAAAACAGCTTCTTCTTTTCCTTTTTCTAACTCCTGCACAGCCTCACTCTTACCAGCTTCCACAGCTTTCATTTCATCACTAAGTACGGTAATATGTTTTTCTGCCTGTGACAAAGCATCCTCTAGATGTTTGATCGTTGCATACGCATCTGTCAACTGACTCGACTTACTATCCAGCAAAGCAGCCTCTTCTTTTGATTTTTCTAACTCTTGCTCTAAAACTGTCTTACCAACTTGTAATTCCTGAATGTGCTTCGCTAGGCATTGCATTTTTTCAACAGGGTCCTTGAAGTCCATAACGGTTGGAACAACAATCTCCTCCATAGAACCCATCACCTTTTGTAACATACTGTTGCTCTCAAGCAAGAACTGTTCGAGTTGATCCCTTTCACCTTTCATAGCAGAAGCATCAGACTCCAGCTTTGAAATGCGCTCTAAATCACTAGACAGACTCTGAATACGATCTTCGCATTCCAGGACCAGCGATTCCTGCTGCCCCAGATTGTGTTTTAACTTTTTGATTTCTGCGTTCTTTTCATTTAGTGAAAGTTTTAAGCCCTCTCGTTCTTGAACCAGTCCCTTGCCTTTCTTTACTGCCATGGAAAGTTTTTCCCTAATTAGAGATGATTTCTCCTCAGCCTGCCCAAGATCTTTTCGCAGAGCATCTCTCTCATTTTTCAAACCAACAACTTCTTCCGATGTTCTTCGTAACTCATTGGATAGAGTTAACAATTCAGATTTATCAACCATCACTTCTTCTAAAATCTTCTCACATAGCATTAGATCCTGGTCTCTCATATACAGTAAACTTTGTATTCTTTGAAACATCTCAGTCTCAAGAAAAGATGACTTGGAAGAGGCACCGATTCTTTCTCTTATCTTCTCGATGCATTTCTCCATGAGGATGCCTGTGTCTGAGGAAGGCTTGTCATCAATCTCTTGATCCTCCATTGTGCTCCCAGAAAGCTCCAGTACCATTTTCATCAACTCATTTCTCTCAGATGAGACTAGAGATGCTTTTTCAACGACTCCTTCATATTTGTATGTTAGATCTTCCAGCCTTGTCTGAAGAGAATCCTTTTCCTGCTGCTCTCCCAACAGGGATGCTGTTAACTGGGCAATTTCTTCTCGCGCCTCAGACAATTTGGATTCATGAGATGCAACAGCTTCCCTGGTACTAAAAAGCTCCTCTTGGAGCTTGAGCGTATCATCTTTAGCCTGGGCAAATGATTTCACCAGCCAGTCTATTTGAAAATCTAACTCGGTAGATGAAACAGTTTCTGGGAGATCAATTGGTGATAAGGCAGCCTTCAGTTTGCTGCTTTCCAAGAGAACATTCTCCAAAATATTTTTTTGATCAACAAGCCATCTGACTTTATCTATTGTCTCCATGTACTGAATTTCCTCATGAGAATTGACCTGAAATATGGCTTCTTCTATTTGCTGTAGAGCCATGGTCCTTTGTAAAAGTGATTCCTGGAGAGAAACAACCAGTTGTTGGCTTTCCACCAGCTTCAAAGCACTGTCTTCAGCAGCCTCTAGGGCACTTGCCTTCTGTTGCAGTTCAAGCAAACACTTCTCGAGCTCATTTGTCTTCTCATTCAGTGACTGCCTAAGAGAGTCTCGCTGCTGAACCAATGCTTTACCTTTTGTTACCGCCATGCTAAGCTTTTCTCTGGCAGCAGCCAGCTTAGTCTCTGCCTGCTCGAGATCTGTCTTGGTCTTGCTTGATACTATGTTTGCCTCATCAAGACTTCCTTTTGTCTTTTCTAGCTCGGCAAGCAATTTTGCATTTTCTTCTTCCATTTTGTTTACTTTCTCAAGCAAATCTACTTCATTTCTTTTGCATTCAAGTAATTTTTCACATGCTATGCCAAGAACAACATCAAATTCTTTATCTTCTGGCATTGAAAAATCAGAATACAGCCCAGACAGACAATGTCCTAGATTATTGATTTCAGACAGAAATTTCATGTAGTTTCCAATCAGAAATGCGGTGCTATTCTCAACAAGAGAGATCTTCTCATTTACAGAGTACTCTGAAACATCATCCTGTCGAACCACCGATGAAAGGGAGGCTAACAATTTGTTGGTAATATCTTCAAGATGCATGTCCCCTTTATGCCGAGCGTGAAAGGAATCTTTCAAAGCCTTCTGAAGAGAGTCCATATAAGAAACATAAACATCACAGGATACAGAAAGTTCACTCACCCTTGCACCAAGATCTTCAATCTCTTGATCCTTTATAAAAAGAATTGCATGGAGTTCTCTCACTGTGCCCTCAGACTGTAATTGCTCATCTAAAGCACTTTTCAGACTCGAGGTAAACTTGGAACAATCATCAATAACTGCGTCCAATGGCATGTCAGAGACGAAAGTCTTTCCCCAGCTGTCCCCCTTCTCTGTGCGACGAAGATAATCGATCAGTTCCTCTCTGTTCTCTGTCTGTAATGAACATTGGTCAGACAGCATTTGAAGCTCGTGGTGAAGATTTGCGAGCCCTCTTGCAAGCACCTCTCTTTCTCCCTGCACAACAACAAGGAGCAATCAACCATTTCAATCAGGAACCAATGAAAAGGCATGATGTCTGCAAATTTTCAAAGACCAAATGCACGAGTTTGCAACCTTATATTCGACACATTCACGTGCCATGTTTTCTTTCTCCGCAACAGTCCTTTCTAGCTGAGCCCGCGCCAGCGCCAGTTCATCCATTAATTGTCCAACCTGCAGCTCCCTGTCTTGCACCACTTGAATATCAAGATTCTTCCCCAAGCTTTCCTGGCTTTCAGCTGTCGCCTCTAACACCTCACCATCAGAGATCCTCCCATCAACCGTTAGCTCGTCCGCAGCATCCTCAAATGATTCTTCTCTACTCACATCTTCATATACATTTTCTTCAACAGGATGATCATGTATCGACCTGTCAATATACACCAAACCCCCATCTTCATGACCAGCATGCTCATCCACCTGCATTTGATCTCTTTCAGTACAAATTCATGTTAACTACATCAAAACAAGAAACAACAAACAATTTTCACATGAAAAACCCTAAGAATCTTAAAGCGTCGATAGCTCCTCCTCACCTGATCAACTGAAACAGGCATTTCTACTTCTGTAATTTGCTGAACCTCCACCTCAGTGCTCCCATTTTCACCATAGTCGCCGAGTTTCGCCGATTTCACATCGATAGAGCTGCTCGATTCTTCCTCAGTGGGAAGATGCTTATTCTCCAAAGATCTTTCAGAATCACCATTCGACAACGAAACCTCCGGATCCGTACTTCCCTCAGCAGCTGTTCCATCTTTCTCTCCTTCAGTCATAGCAACTCCTCCATTCTCATTCACATCCGGAGAATCTAATCCTTCTAAGGTCCGATCAGAAGCGTCACTCTCAGACATCGACCAAACGCAATCGAATTCAGATTCAACAGGAAGCAAATCAAATCTTCACCAGAAACCCTAGAATTTCGTCCAGAACGCACGAATTCAACACTGGAAAAAACCAGATCTCATGAATCGAACAAGTTCGGAGATTAAAGAAGCGAGTTTACAGTAGAAATCGATATCAATTTGGATTGAAGAGGAGAAGAATTGGGGAAAAATTCAATAAAACCTAAAAGATGAAATCGATCAGATCTGTACCTGATAAGGTCTTGTATGTGCTTCTAGTAGAGAGAAAAGTGCGTTTACTTTCTTGCTTTTGCTTTGATTTGACGAGGAAGAAGCCGATAAGAGAGATTATGCAGAGAGATTTCAACAAGTTTTGAAATAGCGTGGCAATGGCTCGCTTGCTCTTTGTTGCTCGCGCCCTCGTGCATCGACTCGCTGCATCGACGTGTGGTTATCTTAACCGTTGATTTATTCAGTTGATTGGATATAAAAATGCTTGACCCTAGGATTTGGGCAAATCCTCAGAATGCCCGGAGAATGTTCTTCTACTGCTAACCAGATTGTGGGTGTGCCCACTTAAATGACTACTTATTAGAAATGTGAGATCATCCTGGCGCTTGATTTAATAGTCATAAAATTTTGTGATCTTTTAACCAAAAATTTTTTGATGTTTGATTCTGTAGTGAAATTGGTTAGAATGATTACCCATAAAATTTAGTAGTCTTTTAACCATAATTTTTTTTTTTTTTAAAATTTGAACAATGAAAAATAGGTTTGACGGGAGTGAAATTGGGCCTTCTGTTGTTCTATTTTAGGAATGAAAGAGCAGAGACGGCTCTAGGAATTCAAGTAAGTGAAGTCAAAAAATACTTATCTTCCGCAACCCTACCACTAGGGCTATCAAAGGGTCGAACCCAAGCCGGGCCGAGGTTAAGCTCTTATCCTACCCTCTCATTTGCAGACCGAGCTTAACCAAGAAAAAACCTTTGACTTTCACATGGGGGGCCTGTAATTTTTAGGCCCTTACCCCTACCTTCAAATATTTAGTATTAGAAAAATGAGAAAAAAAGGATAAAAATAAAAGGACTTGAGATAAAAATGCTATTTGAGCTTCCTATGAGTTAAGGCATATCCATTTAAATTTATAAGTAATTCAAAATTATTGGACTGCCTATGACCCAAAAGTACACGGTTTATCTTAATTGGACGTTATAAAAGGGTCAAAAATTTATAATTCATTTTCTCTCCTTCAAGTCAAACTCTTAAATTAAGTTGGTTAAAAATTTTCTCATAAGATTGGTTTTAGATTTTAGTGGGGTCAAAACTTCCCATAGATGTTTTTTTTAAATCTCAGTGGGTCAAAAGCTTCTAACTCAGAAGTTCACAGAATTTTTATGAATATATTTTCAGATCTCAATGGGGTCAATTAACCCCACTGTAAACAACATGGCGCCGCCCATGTGAAAGAGTGAAAGGGCCCGCACCAATCAAAGGTGGGCTGAAGTGGGCCCTACAGAGCTGGATTACATGTACAAACTGTTGTCCGAAATGACCACATTCATGTTCCTTCGGGACCCACTTGTGATCAAGTTGAACATAGAGATATCTCTTGCTTTACACTCATCTGATTAACATCCACCACTGAACTTTAATTTTGCATTATTTATATATGAATAGACACTTAATGAATAAGAGAAATATTCTCCTACGAATAAACTGCACGTGCAATCCCTTTGATACTCTATCTGATTATTTCATGATCTCAGACTAGGCCCCATTTTACAATATCAAGCCTTTGTTGACCATTTGATTTAATCTCTAAAAGATATACCGTTAAAATGCTATTAAGCTTTAAAGCTATTAAATTAAGGGCCAAGATAATCCAGCAGCGATTGAAATTTTGGGCCCCTTATTAGTAAGGAGACCTTTTAGTGGGTCGGGTAGGACCAGGCTGACACATATCTAGTCTTTGGCCCCACCTTTAAGAATACAGGCCCACATCTGGCTCAAGCCCAGCACAGGCTTTTAGTGACCAGCCTGTTTTATAAAGACGATAAACAAGGAGCAGGCCAAATTTAAAAAATGAAGGGTGATAAATCTATCAAAAATTTCAAGTCCAAACTCAATAGTGGATATAGTCCAAGTATCAAATTGAGTCAACTGACAATTCATGTGTAGGTTTTTGGTGTGGAGTGGGAAGTGATTGAATTCATGAGAAATGGTGGAGGGAAGAGACATTTTGAAAGGAATTTTTTAAAGTTAAAATACATAAAAATTAGTAAAATAACCTTACGAGTGGGCTAGCCATGCTCTTCATTCTCAGTCCCATTTTAGCTGAGCTTTCAAATAATTGCCTAAGCCCAGCTCGCTACGCTCAAATTTTTTTAAAAACCCTGTGTTTTCGAGCTTGGAGGGGTCGGACCGAGCCAGATACCCATTTCAATGGGTTAAATTAATAGCCCTATGGCTAGGGGTCATGGGTGGCCCTTGTGGACCCCACCTCCCATTGGTAGACATGGATCTAGGGGACCCCACGAGCTGGACAGATTAATATGCAGGGAGCCTCTTTCCCCATTTCCTTCTTCTTTTGAAAACAGCCAGCCCACTAGGGCGTTTTGCAGAGGCCGAGACACGAGAAGGGGTAGAAAACGAAAGACATGGAAGGAAATTAGAAGTAAAAGAAAGTAGACGACGAGGGGGAAGAAAGAGAAGGAAAGGAAATAAGAAGAAGAAGAAGAAGAAGAAGAAGAAGCAGTGTAAGAAGTAAGAACTCAACTCTCTCTCTGTTTCTTTCCCGTATATACATTCTCTTTCGGCATTTCAATCAATCGGGTCTACTACTAGTTTGTGCATTTTACTTCAGGTATCTCTCTCTCCCTCTCCCCCTCTGGCTAGGGTTTGTGCAGTTTCCTCTCTTCTTTTCCTTTCTCTCTTTGCACATTAGGGCTTATGTTTGAGTTTTCAATTTTCTTTTGAAGTGATGATTTTAGTGCCCTCTGTTCTATTAAAACTAAAAAGAGGGTGATTGAGAAGAATATGCTCTCTCTCTCTATCTCTTTCTCCGATAAATGGAGGGAATTAGGGAAATCAAAGTGTCGAGAGATATCGTTTCAGTCGCCCTTTCGTCTTTGGTTGGTGATTGATTGTTGACTCGATCACATTAATGCTTATGCTTGGCGATTTTATTTGTTGACTCAAGAAGTTTATCGTTTCAGAATTGAAGTACATCCGTAGCTTTATAATCTTCTCATAAGACTTCTTTGTGTCTATTGTCTTAGGTAATGAAAAGTGCAAAACGACCCACCTTTACGACTTTGCGTTAGTTTATTGAAGCACATTAGAAACAGCTCTACAAAATGTGCTCTGCACTAAATGTTAACTAGTCTTTTGCATGAAGGTCACAATAGATATTTCCTTTTTCCTTTCTGTAGGGAACTTGTAGTGATTTCATTTTCAATAGAGAGTAATGATTTGGGGTGTTTTGATTTCATGGGTCTTCTGTCTTCAAGTCAAAGCAATGATGTTGTGTTACAAAAGGTTGTAAAGGGTAATTGGCTTGTAGTGGAGGGTGTTTGTGTGGAGAGTGGTGTTTGATTCTGGTCAAAGTCTTAAAGATAAGGGGAGAGAAAAGGTGATAGCTCTTTTGGAATTTAAGTGATCTCCACATCCTCTACATATTCTTTTTTACCACTATTATTTTGTATTGTGTTTGTGATCTTGTATTTACTACCTTATCTTCTCCATTCAGTCTCAGTTTTAAATCCTAATACATTATAACAATGATTTAGCGGCTATTCTGAAGCCCTGATAAAGAAGGATGATTGTGTTGGGTTAGAAGCCAATGCAAGACTTTTGTCATAACTGAGTTTAGAGCACTCCAAGCTTCTAAGTTGGCCCAGGACTGGAATGGCGAATCAGAATTCATGTAGCTATTCCGAATGAAGTTGGGAAGGCTTTGATGATGATAATGATGGTGATAAAACTATAACAATGATTTAACTCGCTGGCCTTGAGTATATGAGTGTGCCCCAATAAACTCAAGCAACCACTGAGCACTATTGTTGAAAAGAATATAGTTAATAACCCATCATCCCTAATAAACTCAAGCACAACTCAAGCACACCCGTTCATATTTTCTATGTCCTGGTTTCGACTAGATCTAGAATTGTTGTGAGCAAGTCTTATCTAATTGTCTTAATCTATGTTTAAGCTTTAACGACTTGTTTCTTCTTCTCTTTTTCTCTTTTTGAATACTTTATTCTTGGCCTGTAATATGATATTTATGATTATGCTGATAATGTTCAGCTATAAATTATAAATATAGGTGCTCTCATTTGGATTCATATGATTAAGGAACTGTTTGGAGCTTAAGGAAATAATAACGAGGTACTAATTTTTACATGATAATGTGTATTACTTCTTTAGAGTTTCTTTATTATTGTTGTAGTTTGCTTGTCAAATTGTGTGCTAATTTCTTGAGGATTCGCGAGTTGGGTGTTGTGGCTTAAAAGTTTATTTGCAAATCATGTGTTGGTAGTAGGATTCCTTAAAAAGGTTTTTTTGTTTTCAGTATACTTCTTTTATACTGTAAATTTTGGAGAAATGAATAGTCATCATTTCAAACAAGAAATATATTAAGTTGATATAGTTAAATATTTTGCATCTATTTACATGGAATACATTTTTTCTTTTGTTATTATTGATGTGAAAAATTTCTAGCAAAAGTTTTGCCCCCACATAAATGAAAATCCTAGGTCCGCCTCTGCTTGGGATGAAGCTAAACAGTGGCTCATATTGTCTCTGAGGGTTTTTTTTTTTTTTTTGTCCCAATGGTTTCTTAGGGCTTTTTTTTTTGTCCAATATGACTTTGCATTTCTAAAAGTAGTTAAAAAATGTAAGAAAAAAAAAATCTCCCCCTTCAATGGAAAATGAATAAGGGGAGATGGGAAATGAATACATGTGACAAAAACTTAGCAATTCAAAATCCTTGGAAAGTGAAGATCCCATCTACATCTCTATGCTTCAAGAGGTGTTACTTTTTTTGCATGTTTGGATCCAATATAATCATAGGTGATTCCATGTAATATAGATAGCTATATTTCTCTTTCTTTTATTCTGTTCTTTGTTCAATTCATTTTAGGGAAGAATGACACATTGGGCTGACTCAGATTAGTCTCATTTTTTCATGATAATTAAGGCTGTTTTTTTGGCTAACCCTAGTTAGTTTGTTACTGAATGATAATGGAGGCTAAGTGCAAAACCAGATTTCACAGTATGAGACAGTTATTAAAATATTCTTCAGGCTATGTTTTCCTTCTGCTTTGTTGTTTGATTACACTGAACCATATATGTAAGAAACTGGGAACATCATTGAGTTTGCATTTTTTTTTTATTCTAGAGGGCAGGACCTGTTCTGTAACATGCTAGATGTGATGCTACTATGTATATGTAATTCTTTCTTGTGATGCGGGCGCGATTGAAGAACTTTTTTTTTTTAATGGTGTGTGATTGAAGAAAAGTCTTAGTATTTGTTGTTAGATGATGGCCGGAGAACCATTGTCGGAAAGAGAAGCTATGCAGAACAATGTAGGGCCTGGAAAACCACGGATTATCTTGGCTGCTAGTGGGAGTGTGGCTGCTATCAAGTTTGCAAACCTGTGCCATAGCTTTTCTGAATGGGCGGAAATTAGAGCAGTAGCGACCAAGTCTGCTCTGCACTTCATTGATAAAGCATCTTTGCCAAAAGATGTCCTCTTTTACACAGATGATGATGAATGGTCCAGTTGGAAGAAAATAGGAGACAATGTGCTTCACATTGAGCTTCGCAAATGGGCTGATCTGATGGTGATCGCTCCATTGTCAGCAAATACGCTTGGCAAGGTAATGTTTATCTTCTACCTTGTAAATTTATGTCACTCAGCTAAAGTCTGAGACAATTTTTTCCCCTGTGAATTTGCTGAATTGCATTTGCCAATGATCGTAGAAGACATTAGAGAATTGTAATGGTTTTAGCTATGACGGCCTTTCTGGCTCAAAAGCCCAAAAGATTTGTTTGAACACTAACTGGGTAATCAGATGATGATTTAAACTATTGTACACATTTCCCTTCAATTTATCTATAAGAACTAAAAATAGTTGCATACTAACATTTAACATCATCCACCGCTCCCTTTCATGCTTTCAAAAATTGGCTGAGTCACCCTCTGAGTCACCTACTTGGCAGAGTACAATGGTTTTGGGCCTTAAAGACAATTATTTCCTATATTTTTTTTCTACTGGAAAAAAAGTCGTGTGGGGGGCTCTTGTGGATAGTTTGCACTGATTCTAAAAGACTCTTTTTTTTTTTGAAGATCCAAGCATTTGAAGATCATTTGTACTATTCATCAGACTGAATGAAATATAAATGTGGGTATTATTTATTTCCATAATTTTTAAATGTTATTGGCCCTTTGTGACTCCACCGACCAAACTTGACCTGTGAATGATCAAGTTGCTCCCGAGTTTCCTAGTTCGTTCCTTGAAATCGTTTAGTAGTTTATATTTTTTGTAACGTTAGTAGTTCATTATCCCATTCTTTTTCTAGTCCTTTTTTTCCCCTATTGGTGTATCTCTCAGCACTCTTGTCACACTCATATGCTCGTTTGTGGAGGGAAATGCTCAAACATTTGAAATGAGTTGTGGCTTGTGATTATCTATAATCAATTAGCACAAGAATATAGGAATCTAGACTAGGAGTGCAGTTGTTTTTTTTTTTTATTTTTTTTATTTTGGGAAAAAATGGAGTCATGGTCTTTTTTTCTTCTTTTTTTGAATGATAACATTCATTAAGAAAAAAGTGAACAGTACAAGAGGGCTATACCGGTATGCTTAGTAGGACAAAGGCCAAAAAACAAAAAGAGCAAAGAATTCTAACAACAGAGATGAAGACCCAAGGAAATAAAGATCTACTTAGGCCCTGCAAAGTAAAAGGCCAACTCCTTCCAGTGTAGCATTATTTGGTCAACAGAATAGCCTTTAAAAGAGGGTCTATCCGGGAATCACAGGGAGTTGCCGTGGATAGCAACTCTCGCTCCCATATCCCTTGCCAGGGATCGATCCCTGGCGGGGCGGGGCGGGGGGGTTGGGTTTAAAGTCTCCTCTCCTGGCCACTGGGCCACTCATCAAAAAAAATAAAAAATGTGGGGGTGATGGGGGGATCTATCCAACACCCAAAAAGCAACTGGCCTTTATGCATATGGTCATATGGTCTTTATGATGCAACAATTTGTATGTGAGTATTCAGTATCATCTAGGAACATTGGAAATAAATATGCATGAACGTACTATTGCATCTCAAATTCTGAACAAATGCAAAATATGTCCCTATTATTGGAAAGCAAATTCTTTGATGACTCAGCTTTTGTAGTACAGTGAGTTAAGTTGAAGTTAAGCAGTGTTGAGTTGAGTGGACTGAGTTTTTAGTAAACTTGAGTTTCAGATCTCTGGCTTTGAGCAATCCCTATTCTAGAAATTTATACTGCTACGTGGATTTTGGATATATATTTAAAGTAGCCTCAATCTTTTTTCTTTTTGGGGCGGAAAAAGTCTTCTTAATCTTGTTTGTTTCTTCATCAGGATGCTGACGTTTTTCCTTGTTTTGAATTTTGTGAAACCCGCACATATAACTTTATTGTATGCAGTTCTCTGTGACCATGGCATGTTGTCCTTGCCATGTAGGTGGGTTCACTCATAAGGTGGTCTCCACACACATAATATCTATGTTGAGCTTTGTAGAGTTATTTCCAATCGTCTGTTTGCTTACATGTATAGGCCAACTGATGTATTGACTGAGGACTGCTCCATTTTCATGCTTGTTACTGCACAGTGAGCTGGTGGGCAACTGGTTCCACTTTTTGCATTGAATGGTTGTGGCCCACCCTTGTGGTCTTGGCACAAGTGTGGATGTTTACTATCTAGAAGCTGCACATCTGTTTCAGCAAACATTCTTTTTTCTTCTGTTCTTTTCTTGCGGGTCTTGAATCATATCCATGGTTTCAATTTTCTCTCTCTCTCTCTCTCTCTCTTAGATTGCTGGCGGATTGTGTGATAACTTGCTTACATGCATCGTGCGAGCATGGGATTTCAATAAGCCACTCTTTGTCGCTCCTGCCATGAACACCTTCATGTGGAATAATCCTTTCACTGAGCGCCATCTTGAAATAGTCAGTCAACTTGGTATTTCTCTGGTCCCTCCTATAACAAAGAGATTGGCTTGTGGGGATTATGGAAATGGTGCAATGGCCGAGCCTTCTCTCATCTTTTCCACTGTGAGACTCTATTTTCAGTCTCAAGGGCGGGTTGGTTGGAATCCAACATGATGCACTGACTAAGTAGACTGCTGCTATTTGGTGTTACCAAGTCGCCTGCCTAGTGAAAAATCTACATTCCACACTAATGATTGTGTTGTAAGTTTTGTATATCGTGCACATGTCAGTTTTATTATCCATAATCCAGTTTATGGACATATTGCATCTACTCCTGTTTATTAATTTCTTTGCGTGTAGGTCTGGTGCACTTATGATTGAATATGTTCCTTTTCCATTTATGGTTGCATGTGAGTTTCATTAGGGCTCCTTTGGCATAGGTTTAATTCTAGATGGGGCTTAGAGCCAATTATTCCCATTTGAAAAAATCAGCTGAAAATCTTGAATATCAATGAAATTTGTTGGTCTTCTTTTGAAATTTTGATTTCTGAGTATGAGAGTACTATGAGAAGATATTTCACATCTGAACTTTTCTGTTGGTATTTCTAAATGGTCTAAAGCTTTATTCTCATGCAGAATAATACCAGGGCCTTATTTGCATTTTCTCCTTGTTTTGAGGTGGTAAGATTTGTTGACTGACATGTTTAGACAGCACATGTTCTTACATCCTATTGATAAAGAGAAAATTAAGCACAATCAATGATCCATTGATGGTTATATTTACTATACCTGGCAGTTCTGGATGGAAGAGCAGGCTAAAGTTGGGTGTCTCTAGTGAATGGTCCTCATTGATCACAATCAATACCCTTTTTAGGAAATTTACTATTAAAGTAAGAGTGACGTAAAGCATTAAATCAAGAGAGAATAAAGTATAAGTGGGTTACGATGTATATTGTCTTTAGTGGATCGGTAGGGAGTCTTTTTAAACTTTTTTTTTTTTTGTATGTAAAAATGAGTGTTTTTTTTATCATTCAGTGGAAAATTTTATTTTACTTTGCATGAGATTTAACCCCGTGCCTCGCATGGGATTTAATGCTAGTACTCCGTAAACATAGAAAAAACAATTGAGAGAAGTAAGAATTGGGGACTCATAAAATACATAGTTAATGAAAATAACATAGGAGAGAAACTATCTATACATGAAAGTAATTTACCACCTTAGCTGATAAACATGATAAAGAAAAAAAAAAAAAAAACTGGTAAAAGCAAAAAGAGGTTCTGGTGATTAATAACATGTTAGAAATGTGGATTTTACAAGCAATGCCATGAGAGGCAATCATCATATTCACATAAACAAATTCTTATAAAGAATAACAATCATAAAATAAAAAAGAAACTGAAAAATAAGAAGGAAACAAAGAACGAATTGAGTACTCAACATTAATCCTTTTAAGTACCCCATGACAAAAAAAAAAAAAAAAAGAAAGGACCCATAAAGAAGAGAACACATAGAACATAAAGACCCATTGAGGAGAACAAGTATACCCTTACAATAAGAGAAACAAAGAGAAAACTACACCACAAAAACTACAGTACATGACTGGGTTTGTGCAATCAGTTTGCTCTATCGCTTACACTTTTCATTTTCTTCTAGTGTAGCTTCTTATCATCTTTTCTTTATAATTTTTTGTTATAGGATAGGAAGAACGACGTAAGAAAGAAAGAAAGACAGAAAAAAAAAGCTAGGATCCAAACAGAGCATGGACGGCGGACAGTGTTTGGGTCTTAATTAATAAACGTATGAGAGAGATTTTACGAAAAATAAACGTTTAAGAATGAGAGAGGGAACAATGCAGACAGGACGGGCTTGGCCTAGGCTGTACGGTCCCGTCCCGAATATTGGGCAGGTCTGTCAGAGGTTGTCCAATCTCAGCCCTAAGTGAGCTGGGCATATGTCAAATTCCATTTCCGTGCACGCTTGGGCTGGGCCAGGGCTTATCATGATCTTGAATGCAGTGAGTACACAATGTGTATGAATCTGTGTTGTAAGCTTTTCAGTAAAAGGACCAATCCGGTCATCAGTCTTGATGGATAATTATTGTTATTGATTATATAAATGCAATTTTTATCAAGATTTAGTACAGTCGAACATCAAATTGGTCTGTTTATTCGGGGAGATTCAAAAATGAAATTTGAGTTGTTGATTTGCTTAGTAGACCTTATGGCTAAATTTATCACAACCAAATTCTCTCTTTAATAGAAAAGAAACCAGGGGGATTATTAAAAGCTACAAAATAAATGGCTCGCCTATATTACTTGGTGGACCCCATATTAGAAGATCAAAAACATCAAAAGCTACGAAACAAATTGCTGGGCCAAGCTTACTTGAATCATCCATTTAGATGGCTCTTTATGGAAGATTTAGATCATCCAAATAAGTCGGAGGAACAACGTAGTTCATCCAAGTTGGAGCCTACCTATTCAACAACCTATGAGTGTACATAGGATCTTTCAATGTAATTCTACGAGCCATCATCTTTCATTTTCTGGAACTCATTTATTTTGGAACCTATCTTGCATTAGTCTGCTAGTAGATTTGTAGTTCATGAAAGCAACCACCAAAATCACTATAACTGTAACAAGCTTACAGTGATTAATCTAGCAGAGGTTTGGTAAATTCATGAAAAGCTAATGAAATTTCCTTGTGGGCAGGCCAAGTCGGCCTGTTATGCTATTCCTAGTCCTCATTTTAGCCGGGCTTTAAAATCATTGTCTAAGCCCAGCCCGCTAGTCTCAATTTTTTCTAAAAACACTGTATTTTTGGGCTTGGTCCAGGCCGAGCTGAACCGAGTACCTATTTCAATGGGCTCAAAATTGACAAGCCTAAGGAACATCAAGAGAGATCTCATGTGGCATTGCAAGATGCCTTTTTGGGATGCCACATGCCAAATATGCTTGCTTTGCTAAATATGATGATAATACAAAACTTAGTGAAAACTATTGAAACATTTTTCTTTTATTAAATGATATTTTATTGCAGTTGTTTATAGTGTTTGAATAGAATCTGTTGGGAAAAAAATTGTGTATCATATCATTGAACACCTATTCCATTTCCCACTTAACGTTATATAAAATTATAATTAATTACCTCTTTCACACTTGAACAAATTACAAATTGAGTGAGCAATTCATAAATTGAAAACAAACTTGATCCAAAGATTTAATTTCACAGGGTTATTCAATTTGCCTTTTGACTCATTTGATTCGAAATCTGAGTTCAATGAGCATGTTGAACTAATTCGTTCGCTTAGTCGCATACATATTGACTTTGGGTAATTCTCATTGTAATTAGCCTTGAGGCTATCATCAATCAGAAGTGATAGGCACAAAAATCAAAGTAAAATTTGTTATTTCAAAAGTCAAATAAATTAGATAAAATAATATTTATTTATCATCGTTCCCCATTGCCAGTGACAGATTCTCTCTTATTACGGTCAGAACTAGGAAAAAATTTAATAGGTTTTAAAACCCATTCAATATTGAATGGACAAATACCATACCAACAAAAATTAAACCTTAATTTTGGAGAGCAGTAGAAATAGAACTATTAATATTTCAAAATCTCAAAATAAGTGTCTAAATTCCCTTCATTCTAGTCTGTGTGGCACGTTTCTTTTCTTTTTTTACATTTTAACCTTTCTACCATAAAATTGATGGATTACATATTAATGCCAAACCCTTGTTTATACTTTTACCTTATACTATCAATGCCTAAGATGTATCCACATGTCAATTGATCTAACCCTGATTTTGAATCCACAGTATTTTAGATTATTCCATAAATCTCTACACATAATTTCATGTTTTCTACAAAACTCTACACAATTTAAGAATCTTATCGAATACCCTTCAAGATCTCCATCAACCTTTCAAATATCTCTCCATCCACATGTCCCTTATAAAATGGATGATAACATTCCATAATTACACTAAACTTGTATACTAATCTACCCTAATCCTTAAGGGCCTGTTTGGATGCACAAGAAAACACAAGAAAATAATATTTTATAGAATATAATCTTTTATTTTTTAAAGAAAAAAATCTTGTGCGTTTGGTAACTCAAGAAAAATTTGAAGAAAAGATTCTTTTCTTTCAAAAAACTCAATATTCTCTCTTACAGCTCTCCTCTGTAGAAAACTTTCTACAAGATAAGAATCTTTTAAAATGACTATTATAAAGTGGTAGAGTAAAGTAAAGACTTTAGTTCACCAAATGCATCATAATATTTATATTTACACATATGATAAAGTAAAGTAAAAGTAAATCTCATAGCACGGTAAATGTATGGTAAAGTAAATGTGAGATAAAGTGCATGGTGAAGTAAAGTAGGAAGGACTGGTAAAGTAATTTCTTTTCTTTATTTTACATATGGTAAAGAAAAAATGACTTGTTTACGGGTGTGGTAAAGTAAAATAAAGATTAATTGATGTCATATCATGGGTAAAAGGTGAGGTAAAGTAAGGTCAGATGAAGTGTGTGGTAAAGCAAACTGGGAGAGAAAGAGTTATAAAGTAAATTTTTTTATTGACTTTACTTTACTATACTTTACTATGGTTTTTTGTGATAAAATAAAGTAACTTATAGTAAAAATATGAAAGTTAAACTTTACTTTACTACATTACTTTTTTATCTAGACGTGGTAAATTACATATAAATTAAAATATTTAATAAATTTTTTTGTTATAATGTAATTTACTTTAATGATAACGCCTTCCAAACTTCTTAATTTGAAATCTGTAATATTCTAAAAAATTGACAAACAGTAAAAATATTATACTATTATAATATTTCATTATTGTATTCTATACTATTTTATTCTTACAATATTTAAATCTGTAAATATTTTATTCTGTAGACATCCAAACGGGCCCTAAACAAATGCCCAATATTTTAGAATATTCCTTTATCTCTACACATAATCTCATATTTTTTATAGAACTCAATACAATTCAAGACTATCCTAAGGTCTTTCATAATCTTCCTTACCCTTCAAGATCTCCATTATCCAATCAAAATTTACCTATCCATCTGATAACACACACATTCTACATTGGATGATGCTGATATGTGTGAGGCGCGTGACACTACTATCTTCACCAATGGCTTTGTAGGACTAAGGATGAGAATTTTATGAGAACAATTCATAAACCTAACTACAAATTCCTCCAATCTAACAATTCATTACTGTTATAGTTGGGTACTTTGTCACAGCCACAGGTGGTCCAATTCAATGACGTATCAAATTCCGACTGGAATGGAATTACTAGAAGTAGTTAATGGCACGACTCAAAATATTGTTAGTATAGCAAGTGTACACGGATTCTTGGATTAAAAAGAGAAATAGTCAACTTTGTTTATTTATTGATTGATTGATTTTTTCAGTCATATACTGAGGCCATGTTTGGGACCACTAGTCTATTTCTTACAGACCATTCAGACCGATATAAATAAGAGCTGTAGAAAAAAGAGGGTAAAATAAAAGGAGGTGTTTGATAATGCAAGAGTCTATGCTAAGTAGACATTTTTATACCATTGGTTGAGAGTTTTTCTACATATTTCTTGAGATTCACAAGGTATTAGGCCATGAAAATTGACCATATGGACGTGCTTAGCCTTCCGAAGAGATCTTAGGGTTTGGATCTTGTGTTTGGGGCCCACATAATCCACAAAATTATACCTAATGACTCACCTTTTTTGCACATATCTAGAGATTGGTGATGATCCAACGGGTGAAATTTGGTCTCATGGTCATGTTTGATATTTTGAACATTACTAATGGTTTAGATCTTATTTTACATGCCTCTAAATAATAAAACAAATTAAAATAGTTTACTGCTCATGAACAAATGCAATATTGAGCATAATAAATCAATGGTTATTTTTGTTTTGCACATATCTCAAGATTCACAAGGTGTTATGTGCTCAAAATTGACCACATAGCCGTTTTCAGCCTCCCAAACATATCCAACGGTTTTGATTTTGTGTTTTGAGCCTACAGGTCATAACAAATTATATCCAATGGCTCACGGTTTGTAGCACATATATCGAGATTGGCGATGATTCAACGGCTGAAATCTGGTTACATGGCCGTGTTTGAGCTTGTGAACATTTTCAACGTTCGGATCTTGATTGGGCCTCTCAGATTTGGAGAAAAATTGAAAAAAGGAAACTAGGCATGATTATACATAAACACTATAGTTCCGCCTCTTCTTTTCTCCCTCTATTTCTCAACTACTTCATCAAGGGGGTCTCAAAAGTAGAGCCATTGCCTTTACTTCTCTAAAATATGTAGAAGCTGAAAGGTGGTGCCAAACACTCTATTTTTTCAGACCTCTATCTATTTTAGAGAAAAAGAGAAATAGAGGGAAAAATTAGACATCCCAAACATGCACTAATTATACTGTTATTAGGAACATATTTCGTCTTATGGGCCCAGTTCGGTGACTTGAAATTAATGATAAATGATTAGCTAAATTTTTAATTTGATTTGCTGTTTATAATCATTGAATCAAGGCCGTGTATACTAGACAATTGGAAGATGATGGTTAGGGGTGTTCATGGGTCAGGCTGGGCTGGGTGTTCATGGGTCAGGCTGGGCTGGTGCCTTAGGTTAAACTGGGGACAGGCCTGGATTTAAAATCTCGGCCTGTTTTATATTTTGGCAGGAGTTGGATTAAGTGATAGAAAGCCCAAAGCCCAGCCTGAGTAAATATTGGTATAGTAGCGACTTATTTGCCAAAGCAAAAGATAGAAAGCTCGGCTCGGTTGACTAAATGGGCTGGCTTGGCCTAACATGCTTGAGGTGGGCTGGACTTTGTACACGAACCTGAGGTAAGCCAACCCATGTCAGACTTGAGCCAGATGCAGGCTTGTGTATCTAAAATTGGTCCGGGCCTATATATGTCTCAGCTGGGCTTGATCAAGCTCACAAACACCCCTCCAAAATGTTGGCAAAGATTTGGTCTTTTTTTTTTTTCTTTTTTTGCAGAACCTGAAATAAGCATGAGATAACAATTATATAGAAAATTTTAAAAATAAATACGTACTAAAATACATTTAAAAAAGTTAAGATTTCATAAAAAAGGGGAAAAAACTAAACAGTGGTTCAAATTCTTAAAAGAAATGTCTTAAATGTCATGATCTAATTTTTAAAAGATAGACTAATAACAACTTAAGTTTTAGATTTAGTTTGTCATAATTTTTTTTTTTTAATTTTACGTGTTAGAGGGCTCTTAAAAAAATCAACAAGTTTGAAAGCTTTGAATAGAAGAGAAAAGAAATGAGATGAGGAAAAAACAAACAAAGTAAAATTGTCTAAAATATATTGCTGCTAATTTGATGTATTCTCCTGGGCTTTGTTTATTGAAGCTTTGTAATTCTTTCTTTTCTTTAATATACATATTTGCCTTCTAGAGAAAAAAGAAAAAAAAAACAAAAACATGTTTCCATTGAAATTTTCATTTTATTTCATTTTACAATTTTCTTAAACATCATCATTATATATCTTAGCTCAATCCCATGTATCTAGCGCGACTTTACCTAATTTTTAAGATTCTCTAAGGGGTGTTTGTAACTCTAAAAATAAGCTCTTGTCTTATAATTTAGAGCTTATTTACAAATTAGAGGATTTGGTAAAACTCTAATTGCATTTTTTATTTCTTGGGTTTTTTTTTTCTTTACAAATTAGAGCTTTTGCCTTTAAAAAAAATATAAGGTAAGGGGGGTTGTTTTCTTAGATCTTTTTTAGCTATAGCGGATTGAGGTGGATAATGCAAAACTTACAAGTATTTTGAAGGAAAATAACCTCAAAAAGCTCTCAAAATGACTCAAATGGTAGGTTCTATATTATAATTATTAAAAGTGGGCACCAATTACCACCATTTCTAAAGGTGGGCCCCAATTACCTCATGAAATAAGAGTTATATATATATATATATAAAATCTTACCAAACACACTAAATCTAAATATGAACTTCAAAATTAGAGCTTTAATTTTATACCTTAATCTAATTATCTCTTAGTAATTAGACTAAAGTTTCCAAACGACCCCTTAATCATTAAAAATCAGAGCTTTTATCTTATACATTATTCTAATTATCTCTTACGAATTAGACTAAAGTTTCCAACTACCCCTTAATCATTTGAGATATAGACAATTTATGTGTCACATTTTCAGTTTTTTGAGTTGCGTTTTGTTAGATTCCACTATTCACTTATAAAAAGAGGTATTTTAATTCTTGTGTGTGATAAGTACTCTAATCATGCCTCATTTGCAATTTTGAATTAATCTACATATTGATGGAATGAGGTCTTGTAGCTACAAAGATAATGGTAGTGGATTGGCCAATCCATTGGTACTCAATTGGTGAGGCATCTCTCTTATGCAGAAATAATCAATAACCAATAATCAGTTTTGGGTTGCGCCTGCTTATAGAGAGGTACTTGTGTGAATTTATGTGTAGGTGTATGAGTATAAGTTAAAAAAAAAAAAGAAGAGTGATAATGGTAGTCTGTGTTTTTGGATCCTTACAAGAGAGTGAACAGCTCACTTTTCCCATCAGGTCCATTTCATCAATTAAGAAAAAAAAAAAAAAAATCTATTCCTTTTAGTGAAAAAGCACAACAAATGAGAAATCAAGATGATTAATCAATCACAAGAAAGAAATTTCAATAAAAGAAGTCTTACCTTTTAGCTTTGGTTGAGATGGGGAGAGGAGGACGGCAATAGTTTTTGAGATGCAGCAGAGGTATGAAGAGAGTTTTTTTGAAAGCATTTTCGTTTCCTTTTTATTTACCTTTTGATGCTGTCAAGCAGATGTCCCTTACCAGTTGAGCTAGCAGTTCAGCCAACTTATGATACATGCAAGTAGGGTCCATTTGAAATGTGTAGAGAAACGAAACAAGCAGCACATTTCGTCTCTTTTATAAAGGGTAGTAGATATGATTCTATATCTATGGCATCTCAATGGCTCCCACAAAATATTTATTGCATCTTATGAAGACGGAGTTGGATTTTCAACATCCTATTTATTATTATAATTGTAATGTTATTTTAATAAAAAGAAACCCTCATAAATGGATATGAAAGGATATGTATGGTAGGGTATAGCTGTAGCTTTATGAAAAAAGCCAATTCGCCCAACCGAAAGTATATATGAGGTGGTGCAATAAAAATATGGGAAAGATAATGAAAGTATCTTTTACTTCTTAGATGTTCATTTATTAGGTATCTTGTATCTTTCTATTTTATTCTCTCTCTATTTATATATTGACAATATTGTTTGATTTTCCTTTCCTTTTTTCAATTATTTATGTGACACAATTTCCTTCTATTTGGTATTTACAAGGCAAAAAAAAAAACCTCCCCCCACCCCTCCCTACTCTCACTATCTAATTTCTACTTTATGTAAAACAAATACAAACATTAGTTCAGCATAAGCATATGCTTATCTTACCAATATGCAGAATTAGAAAATTCGCCTTGTGGGGCAACTATTTAAATAAAAAAAAAAAAGAATTTGGAGGAGCCAATATAAAAAACCCCAAAATTTTCTATAAATCTTGTGGCTTTTCCAAATTTCGTAAAAAATACATTGAAAGTTTTCGTAATAGTAATGGGGTATTGGAAATTTCTAATGGGGACCATAGCCGTCCACCTGGTTCCATTCCTTCTCCCGTTTAACGCAGAAGTGATATTTACTTCACCTTTATTTTATCACATTACAGAAAGTTTAGAGGCTTCCCAAAGATCCCAATTTTCTGACATGGAACCGTCAATGCTATTAATAATTTAGGCCTAAAATGGCAGCCACGTTTAAAACTCCTTCTTGTATAGTATCAATGCATCTTGTTGAGAACTTGCTTCTTACCTCAGTGGTAAATAGCGGCAGTTCTAGAGTTCAACCTGACCTCTCTTCTCCTTATATACTTGAGTTGCTTTTACCTCACATTTATGTATTGTGTCCCGGCCCTTTAAGTAAGTTACCAAAAAAAGAAAAAAGCATCTTGTTGCCCAACTAAACAGGCTGCTTGGGCCCTCAGAGGTCATTCTAAGAGGGGTGTGATTGAAAAATTCATCCAACTTTCAAGCACCGGCTCAGATGTGATGGGTCCAACCCAAATTGTTGGTTCCTAATTAAAATTTCTCTCTATGGTGTATAGCAGCATTGGAAAAAAAGAAAAAAGAAAAGAGTAATACCTGTTTTGTATGAATCAAGGTAGCTTTTGCATGTGGAGAGCATTTGGAAAGTGACATGCACCAGACTAACCATTTTTTAAATGGGTACAGGTAGACAAAAGTGACAAAAGTGACAAAAGTTCGCAGGGTCCCAGTCAGGTAAAACAATTTTTAGCGGTCAAATGAGCTGCAAGGTGAGTTTTTTTTTGAATAAAATGACTTAATTATCGAGGGTTGGCCGGGTGTTCAGGATCACGGTTCCTCTTTTTTATGGAGTTAAAGGTCTTGATATGAATTTTCGGTTCTTCTTTATTTAGGAATCGAAGGTTGAGTCCTATTAGTACTATCACTTTGAGGCCATAGGGGTGTTTATCGGCTTCCTTCTGGACCTGGAAGGATTAATCCAGCTCAAAAATTTATAAATCATCGAACATAAAAAGTAATAATAATAATAAAAATTGACCAACTTGCTGAATCAACTCTGGAACAGCTGGGGTTACTTGAAATGGACTCTTCCTAACTTCCAAACCTTGCTTCCCAAGTTTTCAAGCGGTCGGAAACATCTAAGAAACCCCTCTTTATCTCTATATAAAATGGAGTTGTACATAGAGAACTTCCTATTCATCATTCCGTTTATCACAAAGGCCTTCATATCATTTCAAAGAAAGAAGAAGAAGAAGAAGAAGAAGAAGAAGAAGAAGAAGAAGAAGAAGAAGAAGAAGAAGAAATATGAAAAGAGAAGGACGCCAACATGGGATGGTTAGCACCAAAGAGCTCTTAAGGAATTCAAGGCCCAGTGCCAAGATCATCAATGGATTCGGCTCGCCACCGACGCCCAGATCTTACTCCAAGGTCTCATCCAAGCCGACCAATCACTCCAAGTTCACCGGGAAATGCGCCAGGCCCAGGTGCATGGAGTGCCACACCCTCCCAGTGTGCAAGTCCAGGGACAAGGCCAAGGGGGCCCAGAAGCTCAGATCATGTGATGTGGCCACAAATCATCGGTTGATCGCGTGGCGGATCATGGATAAGGGAGTGGGCCAGAACTATAGTGGGGTATCTGCGACCGGGCTCTTGAGTCATCTGTCTGGATGTTATAGAGAGGACATGGATGATGGGATCGACGATGATGATCATGATGCTGGAGTTATCAAAAATGAACGGTCCACGTTCGAAGATGAGATGGTGGCACAATCGGACGGTGTAGAAGAGACGGTGGCGAGTAGCGAGATCTCAATTGGTGTAGAAGAGACCATGGCGATTGGCGAGATCTTGATCGATGTAGAAGGGACGGCGACGATTAGTCCAAGCGAGATCAAGATTGGAGGAGGTGAAAATGAAATTGATGATGGTGGTGGTGGATGATGATGATGATAATGATACGGATTTTTACGCAGTGGGGTATGTGTGGGAAATTCTGGTTGATGATGAGGATTGGTGCCTTGTGGGAGAGATGTGATTCAGGTAGTTTATTAATTTGAAAATAAAGCTTTTTTTTTTTTTTTTTCAGATTCACCAAAATAACTTCTTTGGTTTGTTACTGGAAACTTTGTCATTAGAAATGGTTCTGTGGGTATCTTCTTGGGCTGATCATTTTACTGTGCCCAATGATCTTGTAAGCCTGTTAGGGTTTGTAACACACAGGGTTAATGGAATTGTGCAATGGGGGTCAGATTTTTCAAAGAATTTCACAATGATTAGCTTCTGATGGTTACTTTAAGCATGTATATAGGAGCCCAAATGAAGAGGCATATGTTTTGTATTTCTCTTTGATGGGCATGAACTTTTTTCTCTCTGTGTTTTTTTTTTTTTGGGGGTTGATTTTCCTTCAATTTCCATTAGTGTGCATCTCTTAATTATACTTTTGGGTCTATTAGACATTTGCTCAATGATAATTTGAATATTTCATAACAATGAGCCAAAAAAGACCTCTTGGGATTCCACATCAATATGGAATGATAATGTTGGAAAGTGTGTATGAAAAATTCCAGGGACATCATTTTGGATTAGGATTTCTATTTTATTACAGGAAAGATCCCAATAATAAAAAAAACAATCAAGTAAATGCATTAACGCTTAAAATATAAAATACTCAGTGCTACCTCCTGGCGGCCACAGGGATTTTACCCGGCTTCTCTCTGGGCTGGCCTGAAGGGAGTAGTTCAGCACAAAGGGTTGAGAACCCTTCCTTAGCACAAAAAATACAAAAAACAAAAAATAAATAAATAAAAATTCCTCAAGCATAAAAAGAGATGTAAATGTTTTCTTGCAAAAGGGTCCAAAAACACAAAGACAACATGACCTTAGCATCTAGCCCATCAATAAAAACTCAACTTCTTGAGATGTTACTAGATATCTTATAAAAACTCATCTTCTATTTATTGCTCTAGTTGGCTGTTAAAAGTTAAAACTATGCCATGTTTATCTTTTTAATTAATATATATAGACTTTTACAAGTAATCATTAAAGTATCCCTTTAAGTAAGATACTTATTCCATTCTTGGATAATAAGCCATTGAAGTATCCCTTTGGCAAGCATCTTTTTATTGTATACAAGTCTTGACCCACGTACACCATGTGTTTGGACGGATGATAGGAAAGAAAACTGAATGTCATTTAAATTGTCTCCTTCACTTCACCCAACACTTCCTTTCGTCCACGCCTTCCTTATCTTCACTTGTCAGGCATTTGATGTCATTATCTTCAGTGATTGGCCCTCTCTCTCTCTCTCTCCCTCTCCCTCTCCCTCTCTCTATCTCTAATTTGTTTGGATCATCTACCTCCACAAAAATACTTGGCTCCAAGTAGCCATCACTAACTCCAAAAACATTTGTGCTCTTTCTAGGTGGCCCGGGCCCATTTGAGCTGTTGACCCATTTGGACCCAACAAGCCTACATGGGCTATTATAATCTAAATAACCCATTAGCTAGATCATATCTTTGTCCTATCAATGTTGATTGGGGATGAGTCTAATAAAGGAAGAGAACAAGCACAATCCTACTCAGTTTAATACCCCCCCCCCCCCCTCCCCCCCAAAAAAAAAAAAAAAAAAAAAAAAAAACCTCACTGTAGGGCCCACCTATTGATGGTTTGAGCCATTAAACTGAAAGCCATACCTCTGGCACCTATTGATGGTTTGAGCCATTAAACTGAAAGCCATACCTCTGGCAGCTAGCATATCGTCTAATTTTACTTTAATAGGATTTAGTCTCATTGTAACACTAAACAATTGATTAATTTAGGGCAGATTAGCATGATATTATGCATTATAAATCCAACACATTAACTTTTATTTTTTTTGCTAGTTGGCCGAGTGGTTAGGAGCAGGAGAAATAACTTGGCCACCCAGGGATAGATCTAGGGATGTCGAACGGGCGGCACAGCAAAGCTCGCCATTGGCACGGGCCGTGCTGTGCCTCTGTGCCGGGCATGCTCGGTGTACTTCTTTTAATTTTTTTTTCAATTAATTTTTTTCTACTTTTTAGTATTAAAATTAAAAATTAGAACACAAACATAGAGCATGATAAAGATATTTAAGTGGTTCGGTCAAACTCGACATACTCCAATGAGAAGAATGAGAGAGTTAGAGCATTTATAGACTTTGTAAAATTGAAATGGACACAAAATACCCCTTATATGACCGTTTTAAGAGGATTATAAAATAATTATTTTTTTTAAAAAATAGTCATTTTTGGTCGGACCAGGTGGGCCATGCCTGACGGGCAAACCAAGGAAAGTATAGATAGAGGAGATCCCATTAATCTTTTTTTTATCACAGTAACTGAGACCATTGCAAAAAAAAATAAAATAAAGAAGTATGCCTAAAAGGACGTCAACGTGCGCTAGTTAAGGCCAGAGAGCTCAAACCATCAACATTGAATTCAAGCCCTAATGGGCAAGATCATGGCATTACCATCAATGGACCCGATTCACAGTCAGAATTCATCGGTAAAGGTTCCTGGCCCCAGTGCATGGAGGGTTAACTAGGCTGTCGGGTCATCTAGCTGGATGTTATAGAGATGAGATGGATGATGGAATCGACTATGATGATCATGATGTTGATGAAGATATTGATGAAGAAAGGCCCACTTTCGAAGATGCAACGAGTCCAATTGTTGCAAAGACGGTAAGGATTAGTCCAAGTGAGATCAAAATTGATGATGATGATGATGAGTTTGTGTATGAGGGATATTAAGGTTGACGATCGATGATGATTGGTGCCTTGTGGGAGAGAAGTGATTCAGGTTTTTCATTATTTTGAAAATAAATCTTGTTTTTTTAAAAAATATTTTCAAAATAACTTGTTTGTTTTTTTATTGGAAACTTTGACATCTTCTCCGGATACAAGGACTAGGATTAAGAATTTGGTTTGGAGTTTATTCTATTTAATGCTTAATCCATACTAGGGTCCTGCTTCATTTAATTACTTTTGATATTGTTTTGACAAACAATTACATGTCATGAGATCAAATCTCTTATATACATTTTTATCTTTTTTTACGATGGTCGAAATTAAAAGTTATCCTGTCAAAATTGAATCGAAAACCCTTGCCTTTAATATACTATAATGGGGGCGGGGGAGGGGGGCACTAAATTATGAAAAGCCCATCAAATTTTGCAGAGATTTTTTGGGTTTTTATGTATGAACCCTCCAAGATTTTCTTTTGACATAGAGGGCCTCAAGCACAATTTTCTGATTTACGTAGCATGATGTGCCATACAATTTCCAACTGTTACATGTGTTAGAAGATTGAAATTTCCACACAAAAAATAATAGCCTAAAAGTTGCACGTGTTAGAAGAGCTGATCATCTGGCATTGGGCCTTGTTTAGATTAAAGGTGTGCAATATTATCTATTTTGAGTTTGTTGATTAAAATATTGAAATTTGAGTTGGCAATGCCTTTCAAGAATGATCCCTCCACGAAATGACTGATACAATGAATAATCTTTCAATAACTGACAATGCAAAAACATGTGAGCTATGTTTATTCAACTCAAGATAGGGGTGTTCATGGGCAAGGCTGGGCCGGGCTAAGGCATATTCAGGCGCCGCCCGGCCCAAGCCCGACGTGGGCAATAAATGTTAGGCTCGAGTCAGCCTATTTAATCAATTGGGCAAGGCTGAACTGGGATTTTCATCACTTTTGTGGGAATTAGAGCACTAATTAAATTAAATTACATACATTTCTTACACAAGTTGGACCAGGCAGGCTATGGGTTTTCTGTCACTTGATCCAAGCCAGGCCCAAAGAAGGCTAGGCTTGGATTAGGCTCTGGCTGGCCCAGCCCATGAGCACCCCTACCTAATCATGTAAATTGTACAAACAGAATAATATAGAAAGAGGGTGTTTTTGAGAATGGAAAAGGATTGAAATCTCTTGCATGATTTGTGGAGATTATCTCCTTGACTTAGCTGTGAAAGAGCAATACTGAATCATGATAATATGTAACTAGCAAAACACGCCCGGGCTTAAAATAAAATTATATTCGATTTGGGACTATTTTTTAAACTACTAATTTATGAGATTAACACAAATCCAAAATAAATTAATACACCATCTATCATGTTCAGAATTTCAGAGGAGAATGTATACATAGTAAGTAAAACTACACAATCTGCAAATCAATTTTGGATTTATTAAATTTCATGCATTTTGATTTTGTTTGATATAAAAATCAATAAAAAAAAAGAGAAATATTAATTCTTTAAACTCTACAAAGAGATAAAAATCATAAACGTCCATTGTTTGATAAGATTTTAAGTGCATAAGAGTCAAAGAGTTATTGAGAGAGAGACCATAGGGACTTAGGATAAAATAATGAAAATCTTGTAAATGTAAGAGTAAAACTGTCATTTTTATAAAATTTCAACACAAACCTTTCGGTGGTTGCCCGATCTCATTAGGATTGCTGGTTTTGAGGATATGGAAGGTAATAAAATAAAAGGACAAGGGAGGGGGTATATACAAATACTAAAACCACAAGATTGTATTTATAAATTCTATAAACCTTAGGGGATAATTAAATACAAATACTGAAACCACAAGGGTGCGTATTTATAAATTCTATAAACCTTAGGGGATATTTAAAAAAATCGATTCCATTTTCAATATAAAACCAACCACAAATGGAAATTGAGCAGAGACATATCTCCACCCTGTGGTCAAGTGTCTCCTATTGAAATTATAGGACACAGGTTGTTAAATATTCTAGATTCTGAAATGTCAAATAATCTTTGATCATAGGCTTTCAAAAAAATCGATGACACTTATTCTGACAACAATTTGATCACTTTCAAAATTATCCTAACCAAGAAGGATAAACAAAACTCACATCATGAAATAAGTCCCACTGTGAAATTGATCAATTTTTATTTTTTTATTTATATATATATTTTAAGAAAGTTGGAAATTTGTCCATTATCACTAAAACATATCTATTTAATTTTGATTTTTAACCATGTGTTTATCACACTGATATTTCTCTTATATGAAACACGTTTAGATCAATAAACATGTCATGATTTTTTATCGATCAATAGAATTAAAATAGTTAAACTAATAACTATTTCTCTAATCACTAAGCTCTAATCCCAAAGTACTAATCCTAATTTATGATGCCTATTCTCCAATCTCCTTTCTTTAATCTCTAATCTCTAGCCCCCTAATCCCAAATCCCTAACCCGATTTCCTTAATACAAAACCCCGACAATAAAACCCAAACCCAATTTAACCTAATTCCTATTTGGGTTCAAGTCAAGCTCAATCTGAGATTGGCTAGCCTCTTTTTATCATGCAAAAGTAAAGTGAGGCATTTGGTTTCCTGCCCATAGCTAGTCCAAGGACCATTTTGGACTCAGATTGTCACCCATGGGCTAGATCCAGCCTTTTAGATCAATAAACATGTCTTTTTTTTTTTTATTATCAAGAGTATTAGAATAGCTAAACTAGTAACTATTTCTCTAATCACTAATCTCTAATCCAAAGTGAAAGAAAAATTGAAGAAACGTTTTGTAGCTGTGTTACAATATAGGAAACCTAGTAGAGATAGATCTGAATTGGACTCTTTAGATTAGTTAAAATCAATTTAAATTTGAAACTTCTCTCTAAATTAGACTCTTTAGGTCAATCTCTCAATCAATTGCAAAATTGGAAGTTGATTTCTAAATCAATTGCGAAATCGGACTCCAATTTCAAAATTGAACCCTACACCTATAATATATGATAACTAGCTTGACCACCCGTGCTTAAAGTACGGAAATTTGTCATAATAGCCTTTATTAAGGTCAAAACCTTAAAGATGTAATTAATTTTTTGAATTAAAAATTATTTAAATTTTATTGGAGTCAATGTTTAAACGTTAAAAAATAAAAGGTAATAAAAAATATAAAAGTTAATGAAAAGTAAGAAATTGATATAAATTTTAACTACATATCAAGTAATTTGGTTTTTCTTTTATTTATGATCAAGTATTTTAAGCATGATCAATCTTACGGGTCTAATTTCAATTTAATTTCAATTGGAATGACATAATGAGATTTATTAAGTATAAGTCTAAAAAAAAGCCCCATTTACAAATTGAGAAAAAATAAAATATAAAGTGAGATTATTTTGGGTGAAGGAAAAGTTATATAATTGTAGAGAGTATATTATCATAATTTTAAATTGTCGAATGAAATGGACATGACATGACGTTATCTTTTATCGAAAAAGAAGAATCTCTCTTGTAGGTATATTTTGATCAACGAGATTATAAATTAAATGAGGCAATTATATTTATAATATTTAAAAATAAGAAATGACTACAATAACCCTTAAATGATTTAACAACTAATAAAATGATTAAAGAAATTTACAACTTAGAGGTTAAGGTTGAAATTGGAAAGTGTTAGAACTGAAGTTGGTTTGCTAACAACTTCAATATATAATATAATAATGGTCGAGAAGAAAATAGTCACAACATTCACATTTGTAAAAAAATTATAAAAAATTTATTCATTTGAAGGCAAAAAATATAGTGGTCAACCCAATTGTAATAAATGCACTAAACAAAATATCAAGTTTTAAACTCAATTGAATCATACGCAATGAAGTGGCCTAGGATGAATCTCCAGACCAAATAAAGAACTATTGAGGTCATTATAAACTTATAAATACAAAACAAAATTAGGTTGATGGAAATATTTTAGGCCTAAGTCAAGTGCGAGTTACCTTCTAATGAAACAAAAGTAAGACAGTTTTATAAACTCTTTTAATTTATGATAATTAATAAGAGTTTTGTCATGAGGTAGTTGGTAAAATAGCTATAATCATTTAATTGAGAAAGTTTCAGAAAAAATTGATAGGAGTAGCAATTTTGACCCAACTTACCAACCTAACTTGAACTCTCCCTCTTTTAATATAAATAATCATATGCCTTGCACTCACTCAATCAAGTCCCTCACTATCAGCACTACAGTGGGATTGGACCTTAGTTGTTTTTATGGAAGGGATGTGCCTCACCACCAAGCTATCAGTGAATTGGAAACTTGAATCCACTTGGTAATTCAAAGTTAGAGTTCATTTTTTTTCTTACGTTTGAACTAATATTTCTCTAACCCAATTAATCAATGGATTGGGATAAAGTTAATGTATGACATATGACCTCCTGACCCAACTTTACCTTAACCTTCCAATAATTTAACTTGAATGTGATCTATTAATTAAATGTTGAGTTAACCTTTATAACTTTAAAAAACATTTGGACCGACATCTTTATCATAATTAATGAATGAGTAAACTTTAGGTTGAGCACACATACTACTGTGCACTATTCAACACATTCAAGTCCATCTCCCTATCTTTAAATTATCACTTTTTTTGGTCTATCATCTTTTTGGTGTGATGATTTAGACGGGGTGATATTTGTAATCAAGTTTCTTTTATAGCAATTTGATAAATGACACTTGCAATCATTAACTCCTATCTTTGGACTATCATTTTTTCATGGTACTTCTTTTTTTTTTTTTTAAATAACGGAGGGTGTCCTAGCCCATTGGACCGAAATAATCCCTACGGGCTTAGGGGGAGCCGAGTAAATTCCTTGTGGCCCCAGTGTGATAGTACAGTTTCGAACCCCGGGTGCAAACATCTTTTTTGTAGTATCATTTTTTTCATGGTAGTTATAATAATCTTTTTTATGTGGAAGTTTAAATTATTGACTTTTGGAGTCACAACTTTTTTAATATCAATTGAATAGATAACAATTGTCAAACATTTATGACACTTTTAGCTAATAAATAGGGTATGTTCTTCCATTTAATTCAAACATTCCTATTCATTTTTTTATGTATTAGTCTCTCACCCTTACCTAATTTTTTCACATAGTTACAACATGTGGCCCCACCTTTAGGAATTAGAATATGAGGTCCACTTAAAAAAAAGTTTTTTGTACATGGAGCTCATATGTATAAATCACTATCTAGGCTGCACTTTTAAAATCACAAACTTTTAAAATTTTCTAATCCATAATAGATATATTAAGAATTTTAATTCAACTAAAAAAGACTCATTTTGACTTGGCTAGAGTTGGAATTCTTATATTATTTGGATTCTTTAATCTCCTATCCATAATAAATAAATTAAAATTTTAAATACACCTAAAAAAAGTTAACAAAAGTGGGCTCTCAATGTAAATCTCGAAATCTCTCTCCAATCAAAATAGAAATCGAAATTGCAGTTTTAATTTCACAATTGAAATAGAAATTGAGCTCTAATTTTAAAATCAATTGGGAAATCGGACTCCAATTTGGAAATCGAATCCTACCTCTATAATATAAAAAAGATATATTAAAATTTTAAATTCACCTAAACAAAACAAACAAAAGTGGGCTCTCGATGTAAATCTTTAAATTTCTCTCCAATCAAAATTGAAATTGAAATTGAAGTTTCAATTTCGCAATTGAAATCGAAATTGAGCTCTAATCTTAAAATCAATTGCGGAATCGGACTCCAATTAAACATGTTCATATATATATATATGTATATGGAATTATTCAAGTGAGAACTAATTCTCACATATTATATGAGAATTTTTTTGTGAGACCCAACTAACAACACATTCAAACCTAGCAACCAATAGGGAACCCCCTGATAGTCACTAATTCTAAGGACTGAATCGTTAGATCGAGGGTTGAATATTTTTTAAATATGAAGCCATTAAATGTGTGAGCCACGGATGAGAGGGTTAGGGACATGGGGTTTGGGTCAAACTTCATGCTTGAGGTGGTTTTACATAGATCTTTCCATTTCTCTTGTCCCATCCCCTAATTGTGGGCCCCACAAAAAAGTTCTCAGTTCCCACATAAATATTACCTATATATATATATATATATGATTAACAACGTGATTAACACAATATCATGCGTTATTAATCCTATGCATTAATTGAGATTCAAATTTAAGTGAGATCCGGATTTGCTGGGATTTGCTGGGGTTGCTTGAACAGGAGTCTCTTATTTCTCAAACCTTCCTTCCCAAGTTTAGACGCTTTTAGAAACTGGATTCATATAAGGAAACTCCCATCTTTCTCTCTCTATATATGAAGGGAACTAGAGATAGAGGAGCTCTTATTCAGCTTTAATTTTATCATCACAGTAACAAAAACCATTGCAAAGAGCCAAAGAAAGAAGATAGATGACTAACAAAGGACGTCAACGTGGACTAGTTAGTTCCAGGGATCTCAAACAATCAAGATGGATTTCAACCCACAGTGGCAAGATCCTCAACGAATCTGACTCACATCAGATGCCCAGATTTTGCCCAAAGCCATCATCCAAGCTGTCTAGTTTCATCAGGAAAGATTCCAAGCCCATGTTCATGGAGGGTCACAATCTCCCAGTCTCTAAGTCCAGAGACAAGGCCAAGGAGACCCAGAAGCTCAGATCAAGTGATTCGGCCACGAATCCACGGTCAACAGCATGGAGGATTGTAAATAAGGGAGTGGGCCAGAACTATAATGGGGTATCTGCAACTCGGCTATTGAGTAATCTATCTGAATGTTATAGAGATGATATGGATGATGGGATTGACTATGGTGATCATGATGCTGTCCAAGATATCGGCGAACAAAGGTGGACTCCTTCTGCAGATGAAAAGATGATGAGATTGATCGGTACAGAAGAAACGATGAGGATTAGTCCAATTGTAGAAGAGACACTGAGGATTAGCCCAAGTGATGATCATGATGCTGATGAAGATATCAACCAAGAACGGTCCACTTTCGAAGATGTAAAGTCGATCGGTGTAGATGAGACGGTGAGGATTATCCCAAGTGATGATCATGATGCTGATGAAGATATCAACGACGACGAACGATCCACTTTCGAAGATGCAGAATCGATTGGCGTCGAAGAGACGGGGAGGATTAGCCCAAGTGAGATCCAAACTGATGATGATTATGATATGGATTTTGATGGTGTAAGTTCGTGTGGTAGGGGTAATGAGGTTGAGGATGAGGATTGGTGCCTTGTGGGAGAGAAGTGATTCAGGTTGTTCTTCTTGCTATTTTAGTTGTTTCCAAAACTATTTCATGAATAGGAATGGTTTGGTTAGTAGTTAGTAGTAGAGATCTTAATTCCTTATCTACATATGTAAAAAGGAGTTTAAATTTGAGATTTCTTGGTATATTCTTTCTTAAATTGACCATATCCTACTTTTTTCATGAGAATGTAGTTAGTGGTGCAATTCTTGAATTTCTTAACTTTTCAAGTTGATTATTTTAATGTGCCCTATGATCATATAGGCCTGTTTTATGTAGGGTTTGTTTCTCTTTAATGGGCATTTTTTTTTTTTTTTTTTTTGGTTTTTTGGGATTGATTCTCCTTTGAGAAAAAAAAATTCTTTGCTAGTTTTGTCTTGAATGCTGTAGATATACAGGGTTTGCAATTGATCACAAGTTTTTATGGATATGTGATTTCTATTCTCTTACAGAAAAGATTACAATAATTAAAAAAAAAAAAAACCTAAGAAACTGCATTACCTTGCTATTCTCACTCTAGAGAATGGAGGAAAAGAAGGGGCTTGATTTATGGTTGGGTTGCATTTAAGCAAATGCCTACCCAATCTAAGGGTTTACATTATTGTAACAGTGTTCCTAGTGAGTTTCTTTGCTCTATTCTATCACTTTCTGATTACTCCAAGTTTACTATTAGGATGGGGATTCTTAAGCCACACACCATAGTTGGTTCTCATCCAAACTCCTGTAAGGACTAGGATTAAGAATTTGGTTTGGAGTTTATTCTATTTAATTGCAGGCTCCGTGCGCATTTGTGAGCTCTGTTGCATGCATGGAAGACTTGATCATCTGGCAATATTGGCCTTGTTTAGATTGAAGTTGAGCAATATTATGCATTTTGAGATTGTTGATTGAATATTGAAATTTGAGTTGGCAATGCCTTTTAAGAATGATCTTTATTCCTTGCACTATATGTGAGCTCTGTTTATTCAACCCAAAATTTGGCTATAGTTTCTAATAACCAAGAACAAAAGTAGGGCTTAAGAGCTCTTCTTTTTTATCCCTCTCTTTTTCATCTTTGTAAAATCTTCTGATTGAAGATATGTTTTCTTGGGATATTGTACACACTGAAAGTTTCAAACTCAATACACAAATAAGTAGGATAAAACTTACACCTATAATAATAATACAGGGCATTGAACCATGATACAACTCTGATAACACTTTTGGATTGAACAAACCCTTACATTGTTACTAATGACATCTATTCACTTATACATTCCACAAGTAAAGAAGCTAGCGGATTAGATACAAGAGGGTGGGATTTGAAGGCCAGAAGAAGTGCCTCTGACATTAGCACAAGCAGCTGTGGCCGCTACACCTTGTACATTATATGCCAAGTTTATATCTGTAAGTTTCACATTTTGGCATGGTACACCTTTGCTGCATAAAATATTGACTGCAACTTGGGATGAAGAAGTACCCCTAATGTTTTTAAAGCTCACATTGTCAATCTTAACACGCGATGGAGTCTGTAAGCAACAAGAACAAAACACCAAAAAAAAAAAAAAAAAATTGACATGCATTAGTTTACTTGAAAGTATTTACTCAAGAAAGTTCTCAATTAAATGATATATAACCAATCATATTTTCACATGAACAACTTACCTCTAGATTGCAAGATTTGTAAGGGCAATATTCTTGATCTATGATGATTGGATTATAAACGTTGTTCATGACTATATCATCAAAAGCGAAACTTGATGCTGTAGTGCTAGCAGGAGAGGCTTCCCATGTTTTGATCCTCAAGCCATTGGTAGTACCAGTAAAGGTGCAATTACGCACAGTTAAGCCAACAACATCTTCTTCATTAGGATACTTACCAAGGCTACCCACACTGATACCATGGCCAGGTCCACAAAAAATGTTGGATATGGAAACATTGGAGCTACCAGGACCAAGGGAGATGCAATCGTCGCCAGTACCAATAATAGAACGAGAGATCTTGATACCACTGGAACTTCCTATGTGAATTCCATCCGTATTAGGACTTTCATCAGGAGCAGAGATGTTCACAGCTTGAAGTTTGATGTTCTTGGATCCAAAAATGTTCATGTGAAAGAACTTGCTATTGATTGAAGATATGCCCCGGACCGTTGCATCCGTTACAAAACTTAATTTTAAGGACTGGATATAAAACATTGAATGGTTTCGTCAATTAGAGTTCTTGATTGACAAAATGAAGCTTTTATAGAGGAGAAGAAAATAATTGGTACTTGAAGAAATGAAACTTACTGTTGGTAGTATTTTGCATTTAAAGTTCTTTGGGCATTGGTTGTGTGGCCAAGCAGAAGCTCCTTGTCCATCAAGTGTCCCACCTCCTGTGACCAATAGCCCTTTGACGTACTGAAATTCAATCCAAACATCTGATTTGAATATGCTGAGATCCGTATGTGCCTTCATCACTCCTTTTAACTGAAATACAATAGGGCCTTTGCATGGTCCTTTTAAAACCAGTGGTCCTACAATGAATGTCTCTTTTGGGATTAAAATCCTTCCCATTCCATCCCATGCACATGCCTCCTTCCAAGCACTCAAAATAGCCTGCAGAATGGACAAATTAATCATGAACATATTTTTTGTAGCTTAATTTTGCTAAACAAAAAAAATTTCAGCCCTAGAATATAATTGGTTCTATTGTTGTAATCCCTACACATCCCTCCATCAAAAGGATGCTCATCCCAAGTGGTTCCTCAAACTTCAAAATTTGAGACTTTACGTGGGTCCTAGTGACCAATTCTACTCACTCACGCCGGAAAACAATTGAAATTCACCATCAAGTTCTAGTGTAAATGTCATCTTATATGACATTAAAAAAGGATGAAATGCAATGCATGCCCTTAAATTAATGGTTAAAATGGCCTAATGGGATTAGATTGTCATGCTGAGTACATACATGGATTACATGATGCAATTTTAAGGTCTTGGTCCTATGTGTATGAGAGTGGAGTAATCAAGTGAGGGACACCATACAAAAGATAAAATTAGATAGTAAAGAGAGGTAAATCATATGTGGATTTTGATGCTGATACTTTCATATTCATGGTATAAACCCCAGGTTCCTCACCTTACTACTATCTATTTTCTCATTTGCGATTGCCCCAAAATTCTTTATATTAAAAACTTTGGCTGGGAGAGTAGCTTCTGCAGTTGAAATGAAAATTAAGAGCAACCAGAGCATTTGTAAATTTGAGCTTGAACCCATAACTCTCCCAGGCCAGAAAAAGTTGCAATGAAATAGCTGTTGTTTGTCTTTCTGACTTGTTTCATATAAAGCTATCTTTCCTAGATATATATACTGTATTACAAATAAATCTTCACCTCAAAATTGCCAACTTCTTTTAGTTTTTACATCTAACCACACTTGCCTGGCTTGTCCAGATATGGTTAAAAGTAACCTCTTTTCTACTATTAGATTATTCTACGCTGTATTGTTTCTAAAAGGTCTTACACTTTGTTTGGTTTTGCTTTAAAATGGATTACTCCATTGATGCTGGGGAAATCAAGGTCGTGGATATATCTAAGTGCAAATAGGATTTATTGTGTGAAAATAAGAAAATATCATTAGGTGAGCCCCAACTTGAATCCCTCTTTTCTTTGCCTGAGAATCAAGTTCATTTACTCAATTATGTGAAGGACACATGTACAAAAATATTAACTCCAAGGGGTAGCTCAGTTAGCTTAGGACCACGGTTTGCATCCAGAGGTTGTAGGTTCGAAACTGCACTACCACACTGGGTCTACAGGGGAGTTTATCCAGCTTCCCTCTGGGCTTGGAGGGATTAATCCAGCCCAAAAGGTTGGGAACCCTCCGATAGCCAAAAAAAAATAAATATTACCAAAATATTAATAAAAGATGTAACTTCCAACAGTTCAAACTTAACGTTTACATCTAGTGCAATTGATCATGTAGTCTGTAAGGCGCAAGTCTTTCTTAATGTGGTCTTCCACGGCCAAAGTGGGCCTATATAGGGTTTCAAAAGGATCATACAATTTTTCTTTTGTGGATTATTTCAGAAGTATGGATGCAAAGGTAAGCTCAATTTAGTTGCTCAGTTAAAAAATGATCATCATCACCACCAAAGGCATGCCCCAACTGTGTAGAGTTGGCAACATGAATTTTCTTTTTTCCATACTGATCTATCTTGAACCAAAAGCCTTGTTCTGAACACGAAAAATGATGTTTTATGGAAATGAAATGCCCACATCTCAACTTGGCAAATTAGAGCAAGTATCATCCTTGATATGACGGAAAGGTGCAAAGGAGAAAATCATGCCATCATCTTGAAGATTCGTGTTGCTCGAATTCAAGCTACAAATCCAGGTGGTTTTTGCTCTTCCCAAAATAAATCTGTTGTGAGATGTGAACTTTTCTAAAAGTTATATCCATGAAAAGGATGATTGGGCCATGAGCCATGTCAAGAACACAGCTTTGCTAATATGTGTACCCAATGTATAAACTTATAAAGATTAAATACTTAATAATCATGGGGTGACATTTTAGAAAGTTTTCACAAAAATATCACTAATGAAAAGTTTCTTCCAAAAATTTGGTTCGAGTACCTTATTGCCATTGTAATGTAGATGGACTCGTGATCACATCCAAAGAAGAAGAGTGAAAAGATCCTTTGTATCCAAAGATGAAGAGTGAAAAGATCCTTTGTATCCAAATTAAAGATGAAGAGTGAAAAGATCCTTTGTTGGGACCAAGCTATGCAGTTTTAAAGGCATTATGAATGGGCGTATAGGACCCATACATGCATCTAGGAGGTCCTAGAACTAACTGGGCCTCAAAACAGTCCTCATATATTAATGCATCTTTTGCGTCTATGTACTAATTTACTCAAAACAATCCAAGGAAATAGCAGAAAGTCCCATGGAGTCCTTTTGATGGTCCTCAAAAGCTCAGGCTGAAGGGTCCTTTTCTACATGGAGCTGTAGCTTATTCAATGCATCTTTTGCAATGAAATTCTAGCAACTGGTGCCATCAACAATTAAGAAGCCACACACCTTTCCTCGGAGGTTTATATGGTGTAGAAGATGCTGGTTGCTCCACAGCCACTCACCCTCTTTCAGTTTCTTTGGTGTAATAAGATTTTCGAATTACTAGAGCTTTCGAACCATCATCAACTATGCATCCTTCTTCAATGTCTTGATCATAATATTGCAACCTTCGAATTCCTCACCAGATTCAGGATAGGTCTATCTAATTAACCCTTTGGATGTGCTTGTCAAATAGATCTGGCATTCTGCTGGTATGTGGAAGGCTTAGTATAAACTACAAAGAAAGTGACCTTTAACGGTGTTTTTTTTTTTTATTTTGCCGCTAAAAGTGCCGTTTTCGGCCATCCTCCTGATGTCTAAGTCGAATATATGAAACTTTAAGAAACTTCCGCTAAATGTGTTCTTTTCTGCCGCTAAAAATCACTTTTTTTTTTTTCGTAGTATACACTAAAACAAGAAGTGCTTGTTGCTTGCTCATGCTCCTGAATTCTTCCTCGACTCTACCTTGACCATGAGGAAACGTGGGGCAGGAGGAGAGAACATAATTCAGAGACCAACAATATTTTTGGATTCAATACTAAATTGATGTTGGTCAATCTGCTCTCAATACTAAATTAATGGTTAGGATCTATATATACTTCGTAATGAAGGGCTCTTCCATAGCTCATACTTGTTAAACAAATAAAAAAGCAGCAAAGTTCCATAATATTGATCAAGAAGAAGAAATTTCTCCTGGGGGAACCAACACTGGATCCGTTTCAAATTGATTTAATTCCAAAAATCTACTCTAATGTCTCCTTGAAACTCAGGTTATACAAATATTAATCAAATCTCTAATTCTATCCAGAAATACATTATGAAGTGCTTATTAACTAGAAACTCTTGATTTGAAAGGGTAAGAAGAAAAGAAAATATAGAAAGGGTCAATGAAGAAGGGAAATTAAAGTATTTCCATGGAAAGCGAATTGGCTGGAGGGCATCTTCTAGAGAAAGTCAAATCTCTATAATTTATGAAGAAAGGAATCTAGAAAGAAGAAAGATTTCATAAAAACAAGAAAAAGGGAATTGGAAAATCTAGAGCGTAAGGAAAATAGAAAGAAAGAGCTGTAAAGGAGAAAATTTTGAGAAGACCAGAAAAGAAAGGAAACAGCAAGATGAAAAATAGAAGGAGTATAGATAGGTGATTTTCTATTTCTATAACTTGTAGTTTCCTTCTCTCTCTTTTTTTTTTATTGAGGATGTGACTTCCATGAAGCAATCAGTCAAGAGAATTAGAAAAAAATGGAGACTAATATTACAAGAAAAAAATCAAGGGAAAGGAATGTTTCAATTAATGGAAGTATTAACATAAGATTAAGTCAAGTTTTATAAGCATATAATGATGAAACATATGTATTCAAGGCTGTAAATCCATACCTTTTCCATCCATCAGATATTGATATGAGTTGGATCCACAAGGTCAACTTCAATATTTTTCTATAGTAAAAACTCTACTTTTTCTTTATTAATTCAGGAGAAATTAAAAATGCAAGTTTTTCTTTCTTTTTCTAAATACCTTCGTTTATTATCTCACATCATGCTTACAGAGATAGCCTGCGCCTGAGGCTGGGAGCCCTACCTCTCTTAACAGGACTACCTTTAATTTACATGAGAAAAAAAAAAAAAAAAAAAACCTCTTAAAAGAAAGTTTGACTTGGTTATCAAAACCATTGCAATGGAGGTCCACTGACAGCTTGTTTTCCTTATGGATCTGAGATGAGGTTCTGATAAGAATCAAGGCCTTGGGTGATGGATGGGTAATCAACCTTCATGGGTAATCAACCTTCAGTGAAAGTATAAGAGAAAGAATACATATATATACAAAAAAGATTTATAAAAGCTATACCAAAGAAGAAAAAGTAGAGGCTTTCGATATTTATAAAACATAACTCCCAACTCGCGCCCATGGCCCAATTTGGTGCGGGGCGCACGCATGTGTGCTGGTGATCTAGCTCCTCCCTCCTCCACAAAAATGGGATGTCCCTTCGGGCTCATTTTATACTACGAAGATAAGCATATTTATATCTCTCAAGCTGAGAAGAAAATTTACCATTTCCTTTTGTTTCTATGTTTAACATGTTATTCAAGTAGCGGTGTTTAGGAGGCAATTTTTCTTTTACTTTTTAATGGATTAGAGCAACCCAATATACATCCTTAATTTACTCATAAAGTAGATTACATTCTCATGTATTTCCACCTAAAAGGATAAGTAGGTCCCACTTAATTTTTGACTCAAAGTTGGTAAAAACTAATGGTGTCAGCTCCTAGCTATTTTTCCAATAGAGACAGCAACCCAAAGGACTAGAGAGGCAAGCATATCCACCACAGATACTAGGTTGCGCTCGGGAAGGGAAGAACATGTGATTTTGCAAAAGGCTTCCTTGATTCTGCCAAAGGCGACTTTTGACCCAACCTCAGTTAAAGAGCATGTGATTACCGTCCAAAAAGTAAGAAAGGATAATAGGTGGTCTCACACCAAAGGACTGGCTCTAATTCCTCATGAATGAAAGGGAAGAACAACTCAACAACAATCATTGCACCAATTTTATTGAAAAACACTCTGATAATTTTCATCCTTTGATTCTCCTTACAATAAAATAAAATTCAAAAGTAAGATTAAAAATAAAGAAATCTAAATCCTAATCTCTCCTCAATTTATTATTCAAATCTCAACTACTCAAATATTAAACTAATCAAAATTCAATACAACTTAACTTAAACATGAGAAAACAAGATTTTGGCAATTAAAAAAAGACTTGCACTCTTACCAAATCTTGATTTGCCTTGACCCTTCAGTTGAGTTTTGGGCTAAATATGGGCCCTGCTTATATGGGCTGCATTAATATGCACCATTTTTCTGAAACGAACACATAAAGCAACGATTCATGAATGTAAGTTAGCCACGACATGCATGTGGATTTGAGAGAACCAAAAAAAAATCTCACTTCAATTGGATTGGAAACCACAAATATTGGATTGATCACTTGGACCGACCAAGTGATTGACTCTCGTGAAAAATTTGCAGGCGATCATTCCAATGGTACGACACTCATCGATTGGAGTGAAATATGGATGAGAGGCAATCCATTAGGGCAGGGGAGGCGTGTGGTATGAATAGGTTGGATTTTTTATAGTTGTGCCAAGTGCACTTTAAATAGCGATCAGAGCAAACATATCAATTTAATAACCAATTAAATATAAGTGTGTGCTTGCCTGCATATAGAGTCCTATAACATGATTCAGCCCACAAAACTTCCTCAGTTTGAATATTTTTGAAGGATCAAATTTAAGATGATTTGAAAAAAAAAAAAAAAGGTCTGTCCTTTCCTATATATATAATCATATAAACATATGATCTTTATTTCATGATTCTCAAATTACACAAAATAATAGATAACCAAAGAAAATATCCTCGGCTTGAATATTTAAGCAGGGATATTTGTGATCATTTCTACGGTTGGTTTGGAGATGATAAGGAAAGAATCAAGCTTGGGTTTCCTATTGTCATAGGGATTGGATTTCCTAATCTCATCAGACTTGTTTTTCCGGGGCATGTGAGCTTTGGGTTTCCAACATGAACTTTTCATGAGTTAGAAGCCCATCCTTCTGAATAGAAACACCCAATTTACTGGATCAACTTGAAGGTGAAAACTGGAAGGAACAAAAAAGAAAAAGGAAAAAAAAGAGGGTTTGTCCTAGCCTATATGATTCTTATTTTTATGATGCTCAAATTACACAATAGAATAGCTAGATAACTATCCAAAGCATTCTCAGTTTGAATATTTTTGCAGGATGTGTATTTTTTTCTTTTCTAGTATGGGTTTGGAGAGACTCCCAATTATAACCGGATCAACTTCAAGATGAAAATTACAAACCTTTCCTGTATGATTATTATCTCATATGATGCCCAAATTACAAAATACAATAGATAACCACCCAATCTAACAAAAGCATTTGAACAAGCTAGCAGCAATTGACCCACACCTAAACACAACCATATTACTATTCTAAACTTCAAAATTATAGATTTCTAGTCATCATTGATTACTTAGTAAACCATAAAAGTAATAATCTACAAACCTTTAATCTTTTAAAAGAGGTCCATCTTCAAATAATAACAAAGACAGAGACATGAACAAAAACAACATGAATAATATAGTCATTTTTGTTATTCTTCACCAATGAATATATTTCTTTTCTAAGATGTACATCGTTTGGGTATGTATATATATATGAAAAAAAATCTAGAAACAATATTTTCTACTTCTAAAGGAAAGGTGTTGACCATTCAGCTAGCTTCTTCCAGATCTCCTTTCAAAACCCGAACACTCTGGAAGGTGAAAATCTACCCTTACTCTCTGCAATTGTCTCCAGCTTTGGCGACCAAACCTGCTCTTTCGACCCGACCAGCTGCGCATAATGCTTTCTCAACTCTGGGGTGCTGCAGAGAGGGCTTGTGGACCCATTGCACCCCGATTCACCATCTTTCAAGATGAGACTCATGATGAATTCCGGTGACACCTTGATCAGCATCCGGCCATCGGCGCCCTTAACATACTGGAAGGGCAAGTCACCAAAGGGGATGGGCGCGCGCTTATTAGAATTTGGAGCCAATGCAGAGAGGGAAGTGGCTGAAAGGATCTGGCATGCGAAACGGTCCACCGGAAGGACAAAGTAGGTCTCCCCCTGAACTAGCTCATCCTCAATTGATAGGGCGGGGATCCGGTGACCGATGTAGAAGGAGTCAGCGTGGCAGATGATCTTGTCCGGGAACTGGAACATGACCTCCCCGGCGAGCCGCTTTCCTTTGAGGGTCCTAATGGTTCCTTCATAGAAGACCAGCTTAACTGAGGTCATTGAACTTGGGGTGCAACAAGGTGAGAGACCATTGCCCATGATGTATTATAATTTCAAGAAGCAGAAGAAGAAGAAGAAGAAGAAGAAGAGAGAGAGAGAGAGAGAGAGAGAGAGAGAGAGAGAGATGTATGTATGTCTGATTTGTCTGTGGTGGTGATGAGGGTCTGATCTATCTCAAGGGCCTATATAGGAGGGTGCATAGGATTTTGACTTTGGAAAGTCAAGGTTTTTGTTTGTTAAAAGAGCGTATTGCATGGGTGCGTCAAAGATGACGGCGTTGAATATTTAATGCAATGTGAGATTACGAGAAAAAATCTAACCGACTATTCATATAAAACTGGTACACTAAAATACTGTGTCCGGACCACGTTTTTCTTCTTTTTGGTAGTCGCTTCTTTTTGGAAAGACAGAGACCTTCTTCTCTGACTTTGTCTAGGAATCAGAACCATCCATGTGTCATATGGTTGCACAAAAATTCCCTAGATCTGTAAAATGGATTTGATCCAATTTAATCCATAGATTTTTAACTTATTAGATGGTGAAGGAATTCGTAATGGATTGAAAATCTTTTCACCGGGTAGCTGCAGTAATGGATTTCATCCTTAATTTATGGATTCAATTGTTGATATTAAATATAAATAAAAAATTTAAATATAAATTAAGATGTCTAAATATATATATATATAAAAAAAAACAACAGTTTAAACCGTCAAATATGAAAACTTTTACAACATGTTTGATATCTTTCTTTTAGCGTTAAGTTGGACTGATTAATCCGATCTGATCTGGATCGATTTTTAACAGCCACGGATTTATGACGGATTTCAAATTTATCAATCCGTAGATAACGAATTGGTGACGGATTTAGCCCAATCCGCATCAATTCGATCCGCATACACTCCTAAAATGTTGAGTCTAGTATTGGGAGAGTGAAGGCCCAAAATCACTTAAAACATATGGTCCCAAACACTCTGATGGGTGATAGATATACAATGGACTATAAGGGTAAAAATTGATTTTATTGAATGGTCATAATTTGATGTAAATTAATAGTGTCGTCTTTTGGGGATAGATATGGTTGGACTCGTCAATGTGCACATGATACAAAATATGACTTTCCTTCTTTTGACTTTTGTGCGCCCACTTGATTAGTAATATTGATATTGATGAAATGGTTCTGCTGTTTTCGATCCGATCGGACGGTTTCAATTGGTTTTCTTTGCTTTGATCCAACCGATCTAACTATATCCATTTTGACCCTTTATCCTTATTATATCCACATCATCATTGGCAAGAGGCAAATAGAGGAAGGTGAAAAAAGGTTGACAAACACCCATGTCAACCATCCTCATTTGTTAAAATCACCTCCATATTGAGTCTATGTAATCATCCTCCTCTTTTACCCCTCTTTAATGACTTGAGACGCCCTATTCTTAGGCAGCTCTACACAAGTGGACTCAGTTGATCATTTTTCACAATTGGCATTTAATGGGTATGATTTCATGAATTATTTATAATATTTTATTCAAGTGTTTTTAAAAGGTATCAATTTGAAGGTTAATTATTTGAGTGAAATTTGATAGGGTTTATATAGTAAGGGAGGCCTTTTTTCCAATGATTTAGATATTTCGTAAGTGGGCCTACTATTGTGAAACTCTACTCTAACTCATTGTTTTCTTTTCTTCTTTTTAGCCCCTTATCTCTACATAACAATGAGGACCTTGAAATGGTTACTAGGTCACAAAAGGATTGCTCCCTTTTTCTGTAAGAAATTCCAATCCAATATTATAAATGCCTACTGTCAAATTGATCTCTGAAAATTATTTATATGTTTATAATATTTTCTCAAAGTATTGTAAAAGTTATCATATTGATTGTGGACTATTTAAGTGAAATCTTACGACGACTCTAAGAAAAGGGGTCTTTTTTGAATGGTTAGTTTAAATTTACAGAAGTGGGTCTAACATTATTGGTTGGTCATCCTTGTGCCCTATAAGAATACAAAGGTCAAATGGCATGTTAGATATCAAAAATGCTATCAGAGAAATCTTTTCCAAAGACACCTCTCGCTATAGCGAGAAAGGCGCTAAGTTTCAGTTGGTTTCGTACTCTGTTTTATGTGTTTGAGATGGACTCTCTATTCTAAGTGGGTTATTATTAGGAGTCTTATGTATGTATTTGGGGCTATAAATTGGGTGTTTCACATAACACAAAGAAACGCAAATCATCTCTCAAGTTCTAAATTAGTGATCTAATTGAGAGAAATATTCTTTAAAGATTTTTTGAGGAGTTGTGCTGCCCAGTACTATAGAGAGTCAACTTCTTCTGCATCCCTTGTAGAAGAATATCTTTTTACGTAAAAGATTTGATGAGTCAAGTGCTGGATTGAATCTGTTGCAATAAACGGTGTAAAGTAAGTGTGAAGCGACAAAAGATAATTTCAGTATTTAGATAACGGATATTTGGAGAGGAAATCTGAGTTTTTTGAAATTGCGAAATTCATAGTATTTGATTGAATTGGTGGTTTTTCATTCAGTTAGGGTTTTCCACCTTAAATTTGGTGTCCTTGTAGTGTGTGCTTGCGATTTTATTTCTGTTGCGTAGATTATTGTTTTTTTGCACACTATTAAATTGATTAATTGAGTGAACCAATTTAGATATCGCATGCCCTAAACCTTCAAAGACAATCTTAGCTCAGCCGTTGGTCCTAAATATTAAATTCACTATGTCTGTGACTCTATTCCCACATTTTATTTCTAGTCCAGTCTTCATCTCCACTGCAGGATTCATGTTTAGTCAGTCTCACATAGAAGGATGCTACAGTTAATGTATATGCAAGGATGGAGATGCCAGCACAAGCTCTGTGAGAGAGAGAGAGAGAGAGAGAGAGAGAGAGAGATGGGTTATGACAGTCCATTTAATTCAATTCCCTCTTTAGTATGATATTCGATTTAATTCTTCCCCCTTTCCCCCTTTTTAATGAAAGTCCATCAGAGAGAGAGAGAGATTTAATTCTCCCCCCTTTCCCTCTTGTTGATGACAGTCCCCCTTTCCCTCTTTTTAATGACAGTTCATCAGAGAGAGAGAGAGAGAGAGAGAGAGAGAGGTGTTATGACAGTAATCCCTCTTTAGTATGATAGTCGATTTAATTCTTCCCCCTTTCCCTCTTTTTGATTGAAACTAGAGAAATGCCTCATCATGCGCTGGATTGCATCTTTATCACATTTTTCCTCACTGCCGACTCGCTTTAATGTGACTGATATATTATTTTATAGCTAATATAATATATATAAGTAAGATTTATTTAATTATAATAGAAAGGGAGACTCATATCAATAAATTTGTTTTACTAAATGAAATGATCCATCCCTTTTGAGGACTGATCATATGGTTAAACATATGACTAGTGTGGTTGATTCACAACTAGCTAGTTTACTACAACTTCAGCACAGTCAATATGCTGGATCAACAGCAATATCAGTAACACTAGTGTTTACATTAGTAGGTCTGTGAGGCTGATTCATGTGAACTTGTGAGCTTCCGTTATGCATTAAGATGCAGGAACATGGGTATATAGTTTTAACCCAAGGAGCCCTTTAGTCCAACAAATGAACCCCACAAAACCTCTTTTTAGGATTTGAATTGCTAAGATGGTGGCTGAGTATTCAGTTCCTACCTCCTGACAATTCACTTTTCATTAAAGGAGAGATTATTTGATGGCTATTTATAAAAATCCACGTTTGTTTCTTCGATGTTAACTATTCAGTTACATGAAATAAAACAAGCCCTTTCCATTGAGGTGGTGCAATGACTCTGGAAAGTTGAATACAAATATTAGAAAATGCATTCAAACTGAAGGGCTATTGAATTGCTTTTGATAACACAGAAGAGCTCTTTTTCTTTCTTTTTTTTTGGAAAGAACATAGAAGAGCTTGTGTTTTAAAATTTGGACCCAACTGGCCAATCCATCCAAGTTGAGCTTTTTTAACCAAAAAGAAGAAGAAAAAGGTTCCTTATATACGTTTGCTGTCTAGTTCATCCATAACACTGATAGCTACCATTAATTAAATGGTGCAGTTCACCATTTCAACTGTTCAAACCATTCAAACTGGCCGGTAAAATTTAAAAAACACACCAATCTTTGACTTGTTATTAGTTTTATTTTCAAAACTTCAAATTGCAACTTTTAGAACTTTCTATCCATTACTTCTAAGACCCTGCAGTCTTTTCGTTTCTCTACTTTTAAAACGTATTGTAGAATATTTCCTAGGATAAAAATCAACATTAGCCTTCACCAGTCGATGGCTGGTCCAGCATTCAATATATTGAAAATTTAGTGCTCCTAATGCTAAAGAACCAATATTTTCAATAATCTAACTAAAGAATAGGGTTGTAGAACATGTATCTGATTATCTGGAGTCTTTGGTTCTAAATAAAGCGGATAAGAAATTTATTTTGGATTCGGGAGAGATTCTAGGATCCGAATCCATATATATTCCATCTTAGGGATCCTTATTTAAGACAATTACATTCACATATTAAAAACATATATAGGTTTTAAGAAACTACATGGCTTTCCAATCAGTTGTTTGTTTAAAATTTTTATTTTGAAGCTCTTTAATCAAGTTATACTGCTGGGCTCTACATCTTATTTCGGACCCAAATTTGAAAGGATCCCTTATTTTAAAATTGATGCCAGATTTGAATATAGCACACAAGTCGCGTATGAGATTCGGATCCAGATCAAAGTCCAGATCCATCATGGATCCGACCTGGGTCTAACCCTTTTGCATTCCTACTAATGAAAGGCTGTGATGCACTCTAGTGACAAGTTAAGCAAACAGCAAACCAGCGCAGCGCAAAGAAACTCAAAATAAATGTTAGATTTTATAAGCTATTGATTGGAGTGAACAACCCATGCAGCTAATCTTGCTGAAAATAACACTTTTGAATCTTATGGAAGAAAAACACAAAATGAACTTGGAAAGGACACTAACGAAATTGTATTATGGTTCAAATAGGGGGTCAACTCATCCATGCAAGTTGGACTAAGATTCACTGGATCATTTCTCTTAACTAACCACAAAGAAACACTGTTGTGGCCTGTGATTATTGGTAGATGGCCAGAGTAACAAAATGGAAATCACCAACCATGTTGACATTTGTTTCACCCAACTTGCAAGATAAGCATGTGAGTTTTATTAAATAGCTAGAACGGTTGGACACAGGTGAGAAGAATCCAGACTTGTATATTATATTATTATTGGGACCGACAAAACTTGGAAATTAGTACAGCTGAACCTGGAGGCAGTCAACATCAACCCCAGTTAAATTAAATTTTAAGAAAGGAATAGAAATAAATTTGCTCATTTTAAATCTACAGAAAATGACAGATTCCAAGGATCCACTGACTAGTGAAGACTTTAGGTGTTTCCATACAGAGAGATGCTTCCAGATTCAATTTCCATGGTAAAAAAAAGGGAGAATTTCTGTACGGTCACCTACAGTACTCTATTTCTCCCCTTTGTTACCAAAGTCGAACATATTACCCAGACGTTCTCCGTACAGTTCGTACAGCTTCGCAGGCAAAAACTGCATTTTTATTTGCGATATCACAATAATTGTTGCGATACCGCAAATGTATAGTTGCGATACCGCAATTTTTTAGTTGCGATATCGCAATTTATGTTGCGATATCGCAAAAAATTTGAGGTTAAAAGTCAACGAATGTATTTCTGTTTATAAGTTCTTTCCGTTCCGCTGCTTTCGTCTCAGGTTTTCTACTTTCCTGCTCTTCAATTGCAGCTCCTACCACATATCAAGTGATCTCTTGCCATATATAACAAGTGATTTCCTACCACATTCTCTGCATGTCAACCTTAGGCTATTATCATATATAGTGATTGAATCTCCTGCCACATCTTTGTCTTAGGTATTCATTCCATGTTTTCCACCTTATATGTATCTCCCTCTTATTTATTGTATTATTTTTTTCTACTTTTGTGTCTTTTAAAAAAAAAGTTAAAATACAAGGAATACCACTTGTAAAAATATTTGAAATATCTTGTGTAAATATTAATAGTAACCTTAAGTGGGACTTATGGAGCCTCACTTTTTTTATGAACATCCTGCTGTTGATATATTAAAAAGTCCCCTTGTTCTCATCATGAATTACCAACAATTGGATTTAGGTTGGACGTCCGGTCGCAAAAAACAATGTGGCATGTCCTGTTCATCCCGTCCTATGGTGGGCCCCAGCACAAACTCAGAATGTCCACATATTCTTTTAGCCTTTTCCTGTTATTGAGACATTACAGACATCATTTTGATCATTATCTTAAAATTTTAATGATTTTTTTTAATGCTATATATAAGTAAGCAAACGATTAAATGGTTTAGATTCTTTAATAGCTATCAACGAATGGTGATATTCATTAGATGAATGGTCTTGATTGATTTCACAATTGATGCCTGACTTTGCAGCTTGCCTAGATAACAGTTAAAGACATTTGTGACTATCTAACATTAAAACCCCAAAGATATGGCACCAATTGACCAAACCCCATGTTGTCATTATTATTTTATTTAAATGGGTGTTTTGTGTGTGTGTGTGTGTGGGGGGGGGGTGGGGGGGGGGGGGGTTATACTTTTGCTAAATGTAGAGAATTAGTACCAATGAGATGTAAAATAAATTTGCTAGAATATCTAAGTGTAGAATTGATTAAGATAATGCATTTATTTATTTATTTTTTGAACGGATAATGCGTTGTTATTTGATTGTTAATGTTATAGAAATATATAGCTTCATGATATCCTAAATGTCAATGCATAGATTTTAACTCTTTTAATTTTCCATATATGCATAGAGTAGTTTTTTATTTTATATTTAACAACCTTCAAATCTTAGTAATTCCTAACATTCATCTTATTTACTAAAGAAATACTTATTCCGATATTTATTTTCACACGATAAATCTTCATGGATTATATGAATGTTTGTGAGTAACTTCAAAATTATTCAAAAGTAAATCTTATTATTCGAAATCTGTGTTCTCCTTCGTAGGATGGATAATATTGAGATATGTATAATATGCCATTTTAATGGTATATTAGACGTAAGCAATCCACTTCCAATCTACAATGGTGGTGAGCAGAAGGTAATATGGGTCAATGTCAATATAACCTTCAATCAACTACTCGGAAAGATAAACGAAGAAACTGGTTGGGAGCTTCATGATGAGCATATAAATATGCAATATCAGTATCATAATGGCCGAAGCTTCACGTTCATAACCATAAGAGGTGATGATGATCTCCATCGGATGTTCAGATTATTTCAAAATGGAAGTCAAGCTATATTTATGTATTTGCATACAAACAGTGAAGCAGGTGCAAGTCAACAACCATTACATCTAAGGTCTACATACGCTCGACCTATCAGCCAGCGAGGAAATAAACCATCATTCAATTTGAACAGGTGCCACCACAACCCATAATAACAAATGCAGTAACTGCTAATTTGTTTAATAACTTGTTTTAGTTATGTTACTGATTGTTTTATGACATGGTGATTCATGCAGGGGGAATTCGATGACATATACAAATACCACAAACTCTCCCAACGCTGAAAAGGATACAGGTGGCCCTTCAACAAGAGAGGATGTTTATAGGTTTGGTTCACTACACATTTAATTTGATAATACTATGTAATTTATATATGAGTGATTGTTTGCCATGCAGGTGCGACGTCTCATTTTCTCATGTTCGAAGCCAGTTTGACCTTAACATGCCTGTGGTACCTCATGATAACCCATTTGTGGAGGCCATGCTTGAAGATTTAATAGCTCCCATTAATCTTTCAAAAGATGAAAATGGAAAATTTTCTAATATAAGGGATGAAGTTGTCATGGATTGGATGGAAACGGATGCAGTACCCAAAATTCCTTGTTTAGATGGAGGGTGCAATGTAGGGGAAGAGGGGGTTGAAAATGATGAAGATGATTTTGATATTGATGTTGACCCTAGAGAATATGAATTGCAAACTGCCATAGGACCATGTCGAACATCGCATGCACAAGAAGGATTCGGTCATGCATCAAATGTTGTGAGAGTAGAAGATGTTATTGATACTTTAGTTCCTGATGATGACCATATTGGTGTGGATCACCATGAGGCATCTTTCCGTGAAATGTGGAGTGGAAGACGGTTTCAGACTCGTGAATCATTTAGGACTGCATTGAGAAAATTTGCAATGTACAGTAATTTTGAGCTTCATTGGGTGAAAAGGTCTATGACAGAATTAAGTGCAAGGTGTGGTGATCATCAATGTCCTTGGCGCATCCATGGATCTATCCTGCAGTCTGGCCCGTAGTTTATTGTGCGAACACATTCTGAAAAACATACTTGTTCGAAGCCAATGATGGGACTCGCACATTCTCAGGCCACATCGGCCTTGATTGCTGACTGGATAAAAGAACGGCTGCGTCTCCATCCAAGTTACACTCCAAAAGAAATTGTGACAGACTTTCAATTAGAGTT
>QPKB01000001.1:5288602-5317441 GCA_003546025.1 Camphora micrantha | reverse complement strand
CCAAGATCATCAATGGATTCGGCTCGCCACCGACGCCCAGATCTTAACTCCAAGGCTCATCCAAGCCGACCAATCACTCCAAGTTCACCGGGAAATGCGCCAGGCCCGTCATGGAGTGCCACACCCTCCCAGTGGCAAAGTCCAGGACAAGGCCAAGGGGCCCCAGAAAAGCTCAGAGTCATGTGATGTTGCCACAAATCATCGGTTGACGCAGTGCGGATCATGGATAAGGGAGTGGGCCAGAACTATAGTGGGGTATCTGCGACCGGCCTCTTGAAGTCATCTGTCTGGAATGTTATAGAGAGGAAACATGGATGAATGGATCGACATGATGATCATGATGCTGGATTATCAAAAAATGAACGTCGCACGTTCGAAGATGAGAATGGATGGCACAATCGACGTTGTAAAAGAGACGGTGGCGAGTAGCGAGATTCAATTGGTTAGAAGAGACCATGGCGATGGCGAGATCTGATCGATGTAGAAAGGGACGGCGACGATTAGCCAAGCGAGATCACAGGATTGGAGGAGGGAAATGAAATGGATGATGAAGGTGGTGGTGTGATGATGAGATGATATACGGAATTTTTTACGCAGGGGTATTGTGGGAAATCGGTGATGATGAGGATTGGTGCCTGTGGGAAGAGATTGATTCAGGTAGTTTATTAATTTGAAAAATAAAGCTTTTGTTTTTTTTTTTCAGATTCACCAAATAACTTCTTGGTTGTTACTGGAAACTATGCATTATAGAAAATGGTTCTGTGGGATCTCTTGCTGATCATTTTTACTGCAATGAATCTGTAAGCCTGTTAAGGGTTTGTAACACACAGGGTTAATGGAAATTGCAATGGGGTCAGATTTTCAATAGAATTTTCACAATGATTAGCGTTCTTGATGGTTACTTTAAGCATGTATATAGGGAAGCCCAAATGAAGAGGCATATGTTTTGTATTTCTCTTGATGGGGCATGACTTTTTCTCTCTCTGTGTTTTTTTTTTGGGTTGATTTTTCCTTCAATTTCATTAGTGTGCATCTCTCTAATTATACTTTTGGTCTATAGACATTTGCTCAATGATAATTTGAATATATTTATAACAATGAGCCAAAAAAGACCTCTTGGATCCACATCAATATGGAATGATAATGTTGGAAGTGTGTATGAAAAATTCCAGGGACATCATTTTGGATAGATTTCTATTTTTATTACAGGAAATAGTCCCAATAATAAAAACAATCAAGTAACATGCATTAAGGCTTAAATATAGAATACTCAGTGCTACTTCCTGGCGCCCACAGGGAATTTTACCCGGCTTCTCTCTGGGCTGGCCTGAAGGGAAGTAGTTCAGCACAAAGGTTGAGAACCCTTCAGCAACAAAAATACAAAAACAAAAATAAATAAATAAAATTCCTCAAGCATATAAAAGAGATGTAATGTTTTCTTGCAAAGGGTCCAAAACACAAACAACACTGACGCTTAGCATCTAGCCCATCAATAAAAACTCAACTTCTTGAGATGTTACTAGATATCTTATAAAAAACTCATCTCTATTTATTGCTCTAGTTGGCTGTTAAAAGTTAAAAACTATGCCATGTTTTATCTTTTTAATTAATATATATAGACTTTTACAAGTAATCATTAAAGTATCCCTTTAAGTAAGATACTTATTCCATTCTTGGATAATAAGCCATTGAAGTATCCCTTTGGCAAGCATCTTTTTTATTGTATACAAGTCTTGACCCACGTACACCATGTGTTTGGACGGATGATAGGAAAGAAAACTGAATGTCATTTAAATTGTCTCCTTCACTTCACCCAACACTTCCTTTCGTCCACGCCTTCCTTAATCTTCACTTGTCAGGCATTTTGATGTCATTTATCTTCAGTGATTGGCCCTCTCTCTCTCTCTCTCCCTCTCCCTCTCTCTATCTCTAATTTGTTTGGATCATCTACCTCCACAAAAATACTTGGCTCCAAGTAGCCATCACTAACTCCAAAAACATTTGGGCTCTTTCTAGGTGGCCCGGGCCCATTTGAGCTGTTGACCCATTTGGACCCAACAAGCCTACATGGGCTATTATAATCTAAATAGCCCATTAGCTAGATCATATCTTTGTCCTATCAATGTTGATTGGGGATGAGTCTAATAAAGGAAGAGAACAAGCACAATCCTAATCAGTTTAATACCCCCCCCCCCCTCCCCCCCTCCCAAAAAAAAAAAAAAAAAAAACCTCTCACTGTAGGGCCCACCTATGATGGTTTGGAGCCATTAAACTGAAAGCCATACCTCTGCCACCTATTGATGGTTTGAGCCATTAAACTGAAAGCCATACCTCTGGCAGCTAGCATATCCTGCAATTTTACTTCAATAGGATTTGGTCTCATTGTAACAATGAACAAATGATTAATTTAGGGCAGATTAGCATGATATTATGCATTATAAATCCAACACATTAATACTTTTTATTTTTTTTGCTAGTTGGCCGAGTGGGTTTAGGAGCAGGATAAATAACTTGCCCACTCAGGGATAGATCTAGGGATGTTCGAACGGGCGGCACAGGCAAAGCTCAGCCATTGGCACGAGCCCGTGCTGTGCCTCTGTGCCGGGCATGCTCGGTGTACTCCTTTTAATTTTTTTTTCAATTAATTTTTTTCTACTTTTTAGTATTAAAATTAAAAATTAGGACACAAGCACAGAGAATGACAAATATATTCAAGTGGTTCGGTCAAACTCGACCTACTCAACTGAGAAAAATGGGAAAGTTAGAGTATTTATAGACTTTGTTAAATTAAAAAATACACAACGTACTCCTTATAGAATTGTACAACACACTCCTTATATGACCCTACAAAGGATTTTTTTTTTTTTTTTTTTTTTGGGGGGGGTGTGGGGGCGCTGGCCGACCAAGGGAACTATAGGTAGAGGGGATCCCATTTATCTTTCTATTACCATTTCAAGAAAATAAAGAAGTATGCCTAAAAGGACGTCAACGTGCGCTAGTTAAGGCCCAATGGCAAGATCATCAATGAACCCAATTCACAGTCAAAATTCATCGATAAAGGAGCCCGGCCCCAGTGCATGGAGGGCCCAATCGCCCAGTGTGCAAGTCCAGAGACCACGCCAAGGGGCCCCCAAAAGCTCAAATCATGCGATGGGGCCATGAATCATCGGTCGATCGCGTGGAAGATGGTAAATATGGGAGTGGGCCAGACGTATACTGGGTATCTGCAACTAGGCTGTTGGGTCATCTAGCTGGATGTTATAGAGATGAGATGGATGATGGAATCGACTATGATGATCATGATGCTGATGAAGATATTGATGAAGAAAGGCCCACTTTCAAACATGCAAAGAGTCCAATTGTTGAAAAGACGGTAAGGATTAGTCCAAGTGAGATCAAAATTGATGATGATGAAGATGATGATGAGTTTGTATATGAGGGATATTAAGGTTGACGATCGATGAGGATTGGTGCCTTGTGGGAGAGAAGTGATTCAGGTTTTTCATTATTTTGAAAATAAATCTTGTTTTTTTAAAAAATGTTTTCAAAATAACTTGTTTGGTTTTTTATTGAAAACTATGACATCTTCTCCGGATACAAGGACTAGGATTAAGAATTTGGTTTGGGGTTTATTCTTTTTTAATGCTTAATCCATACTAGGGTCCTGCTCCATTTAATTACTTTCGATATTGTTTTGACAAACAATTACATGTCATGAGATCAAATCTCTTATATACATTTTTATCTTTTTTTACCATGGTCAAAATTAAAAGTTATCCCTGTCAAAATTGATTCGAAAACCCTTACCTACAATATCTTATAATGGGGGTGGGGGAGGGGGGCGCTAAATTATGAAAAGCCCATCAAATTTTGCAGAGATTTTTTGGGTTTTTTATGTATGAAAAGTTTTCCTCAAGCACAATTTTCTGGTTTACGTAGCATGATGTGCCATACAATTTCCAACTGTTACATATGTTAGAAGATTGAAATTTCCACACAAAAAAGAAAGGCCTAAAAGAAGTTGCACACGCGTTAGAAGAGCTGATCATCTGGCATTGGGCCTTGTTTAGATTGAAGGTGTGCAATATTATCTATTTTGAGGTTGTTGATTAAAATATTGAAATTTGAGTTGGCAATGCCTTTCAAGAATGATCCGTCCACGAAATGACTGATTCAATGAATAATCTTTCAATAATTGACAATGCAAAAAATGTGAGCTATGTTTATTCAACTCAAGATAGGGGTGTTCATGGGCAAGGCTGGGCCGGGCTATGGCATATTCAGGGGCCGCCCGGCCCAAGCCCGACATGGCCAATAAATGTTAGGTCCGGGATTGCCTATTTAATCAATCGGGCAGGGCTGAACTGGGATTTTCATCACTTTTATGGGAATTCGAGCACTAATTAAATTAAATTACATACATTTCTTACACAAGTCGAACCAGGCAGGCTATGGGTTTTCTGTCACTTGATCCAAGCCCGGCCCAAAGAAGGCTAGGCTTGGATTAGGCTCGGGCTCACCCAGCCCATGAGCACCCCTACCTAATCATGTAAATTGTACAAACAGAATAATATAGAAAGAGGGTGTATTTGAGAATGGAATATGATTGAAATCTCTTGTATGATTTGTGGAGATTATCTCCTTGACTTAGCTGTGAAAGAGCAATACTGAATCATGGTAATATGTAACTAGCAAAACATGCCCGGGCTTAAAATAAAATTATATTCGATTTGAGACTATTTTTCAAACTACTAATTTATGAGAATAACACAAATCCAAAGTAAATTAATACACCATCTATCATGTTCAGAATTTCAATGGAGAATGTATAATAGTAAAACTACACAATCTGCAAATCAATTTTGGATTTATTAAATTTCATGCATTTTGATTTTGTTTGATATAAAAATCAATAAGAAAAGAGAAATATTAATTCTTTAAACTCTACAAAGAGATAAAAATCATAAACGTCCATTGTTTGATAAGATTTCAAGTGCATAAGAGTCAAAGAGTTATTGAGAGAGAGGCCGTAGGGACTTAGGATAAAATAATGAAAATCTTATAAATGTAAGAGCAAAACTGTCATTTTTATAAAATCCCAACACAAACCTTTTGGTGGTTGCCCGATCTCATTAGGATTGCTGGTTTTGAAGATATGGAAGGTAATAAAATAAAAGGACAAGGGAGGGGGTATATACAAATACTAAAACCACAAGGTTGTATTTATAAATTCTATAAAACTTAGGGAATAATTAAATACAAATACTGAAACCACAAGAGGGTGTGTATTTATAAATTCTATAAACCTTAGGGGATAATTAAAAAAATCAATTGCATTTTTAATATAAAACCAACTACAAATGGAAATTGAGCATAGACATATCTCCACCGTGTGGTCAAGTGTCTCCTATTGAAGTTATAGGGCACAGGTCGTTAAATATTCTAAATTCTGAAATGTCAAATAATCTTTGATCATAATAGACTTTCAAAAAAATCCAATGACACTTATTCTGACAACAATTTGATCACTTTCAAATTATCCTAACCAAGAAGGATAAACAAAACTCACATCATAAAATAAGTCCCACTTTGGAATTGATCAATTTTTATTTTTCCTTTTTTTTTTTTTTAAGAAAGTTGGCAATTTGTCCATTGTCACTAAAACATATCTATTTAATTTTGATTTTTAACCATGTGTTTATCACACTGATATTTCTCTTAGATGAAACACGTTTAGATCAAGTACCCTGTTTGGATCAATAAACATGTCATCATTTTTAATCAATAGAATTAAAATAGTTAAACTAATAACTATTTCTCTAATCACTAAGCTCTAATCCCAAAGTACTAATCCTAATTTATGATGCCTATTCTCCAATCTCCTTTCTTTAATCTTTAATCTCTAGCCCCCTAATCCCAAATCCCTAAACCGATTTCCTTAATACAAAACCCCGACAATAAAATCAAACCCAATTTAACCTAATTCCTATTTGGGTTCAAGTCAAGCTCAATCTGAGATTGGCTAGCCTCTTTTTATCATGCAAAAGTAAAGTGAGGCATTTGGTTTCCTGCCCATAGCTAGTCCAAGGACCATTTTGGACTCAGATTGTCACCCATGGGCTGGATCCAGCCTTTTAGATCAATAACCATGTCTTTATTTTATTTTATTTTATCAAGAGTATTAGAATAGCTAAACTAGTAACTATTTCTCTAATCACTAATCTCTAATCCAAAGTGAAAGAAAAATTGAAGAAACGTTTTGTAGTTGTGTTACAATATAGGAAACCTAGTAGAGATAGATCTAAATTGGACTCTTTAGATTAGTTAAAATGAATTTAAATTTGAAACTTCTCTCTAAATTAGACTCTTTAGGTCAATCTCTCAATCAATTTTAAAATTGGAAGTCGATTTCTAAATCAACTGCGAAATCGGACTCCAATTTCAAAATTGAATCCTACACCTATAATATATGATAACTAGCTTGACCACCCGTGCTTAAAGCATGCAAATTTGTCATGCAGCCTTTATTAAGGTCAAAACCTTAAAGATGTAATTAATTTTTTGAATTAAACATTATTTAAATTTTATTGGAGTCAATGTTTAAACGTTAAAAAATAAAAGGTAATAAAAAATATAAAAATTAATGAAAAGTAAGAAACTAATATAAATTTTAACTACATATCAAGTAATTTGGTTTTTCTTTTATTTATGATCAAGTATTTTAAGCATGATCAATCTTACGGGTCTAATTTCAATCTAATTTCAATTGGAATGACATAATGAGATTTATTAAGTATAAGTCTAAAAAAAAGCCCCATTTACAAATTGAGAAAAAATAAAATAGAAAGTGAGATTATTTTGGGTGAAGGAAAAGTTATATAATTGTAGAGAGTATATTATCATAATTTTAAATTGTCGAGTGAAATGGACATGACATGACGTTATCTTTTATCGAAAAAGAAGAATCTCTCTTGTAGGTATATTTTGATCAACGAGATTATAAATTAAATGAGGCAATTATGTTTATAATATTTAAAAATAAGAAATGACTACAATAACCCTTAAATGATTTAACAACTAATAAAATGATTAAAGAAATTTACAACTTAGAGGTTAAGGTTGAAATTGGAAGTGTTAGAATTGAAGTTGGTTCAGTAACAACTTTAATATATAACATAATAATGGTCGAGAAGAAAATAGTCACAACATTCACATTTGTAAAAAAATTATAAAAAAATTATTCACTTGAAGGCAAAAAATATAGTGTTCAACCCAATTGTAATAAATGCACTAAACAAAATATCAAGTTTTAAACTCAATTGAATCATATGCAATGAATTGGCCTAGGATGAATCTCCAGACCAAATAAAGGACTATCGAGTTCATTACAAACTAATAAATACAAAACAAAATTAGGTTGATGGAAATATTTTAGGCCTAGGTCAAGTGCGAGTTACCTTCTAATGAAACAAAAGTAAGATAGTTTTATAAACTCTTTTAATTTATGATAATTAATAAGAGTTTTGTCATGAGGTAGTTGGTAAAATAGCTATAATCGTGTAATTGGAGAAAGTTTTAGAAAAAATTGATAGGAGTAGCAATTTTGACTCAACTTACCAACTTAACTTGAACTCTCCCCCTTTTAATGTAAATAATCATATGCCTTGCACTCACTCAGTCAAGTCCCTCACCGTCAGCACTACAGTGGGATTGAACCTTAGTTGTTTTTATGGAAGGGATGTGCCTCACCACTAAGCTACCAGTGAATTGGAAACTTGAATCGACTTGGTAATTCAAAGTTAGAGTTCATTTTTTTCTTATGTTTGAACTAATATTTCTCTAACCCAATTAATCAATGGATTGGGATAAAGTTAATCTATGACATATGACCTCCTGACCCAACTTTACCTTGACCTTCCAACAATTTAACTTGAATGCGACCTATTAATTAAATGTTGAGTCAACCTTTATAACTTTAAAAAACATTTGGACTGACATCTTTATCATAATTAATGAATGAGTAAACTTTAGGTCGAGCACACATACTACTGTGTACTATTCAACACATTCAAGTCCATCTCCCTATCTTTAAATTATCACTTTTTTTTTGTCTATCATCTTTTTGGTGTGATGATTTAGATGGGGTGATATTTGTAATTAAGTTTCTTTTATAACAATTTGATAAATGACACTTGTAATCATTAACTCCTATCTTTGGACTATCATTTTTTCATGGTACTTTTTTTTTTTTTAAATGACGGAGGGTGTCCTAGCCCATTGGGCAGAAATACAGGCCTAGGGCGAGCCAAGTAAATCCCTTGTGGCCCTAGTGTGATAGTGTAGTTTCGAACCCCGGGTGCAAACATCTTTTTTGTACTATCATTTTTTTCATAGTAGTTGTAATCATCTTTTTTATGTGGAAGTTTAAATTATTGACATTTGGAGTCATAACTTTTTTAATATCAATTGAATAGATAACACTTGTCAAACATCTATGACACTTTTAGCTAATAAATAGGGTATGTTCTTCCGTTTAATTCAAACATTCCTATTCATTTTTTATGTATTAGTCTCTCACCCTTACCTAATTTTTTCATATAGTTACAACATGTGGCCCCACTTTCAGGAATTAGAATATGAGGTCCACTCTTAAAAAAACGTTTTTTTTACATGGAGCCCATATCTATAAATCACTATCTAGGATGCACTTTTAAAATCACAAATTTTTAAAATTTTCTAATCATAATAGATATATTAAGAATTTTAATTCAACTAAAAAAGACTCATTTTGACTTGGCTAGAGTTGGAATTCTTATATTATTTGGAGTCTTTAATCTCCTATCCATAATAGATAAATTTAAAATTTAAATACACCTAAAAAAAGTTAACAAAAGTGGGCTCTCAAAGTAAATCTCGAAATCTCTCTTCAATCAAAATAGAAATCGAAATTGCAGTTTTAATTTCACAATTGAAATCGAAATTGAGCTCTAATTTTAAAATCAATTGCGAAACCGGACTCCAATTTGGAAATCGAATCCTACCTCTATAATATATAAAAAGACATTAAAATTTCAAATTCACCTAAAAAAAGCTAACAAAAGTGGGCTCTCGATGTAAATCTTGGAATTTCTCTCCAATCAAAATTGAAATTGAAATTGGAGTTTCAATTTCGCAATTGAAATCGAAATTGAGCTCTAATCTTAAAATTAATTGCGAAATCGGACTCAAATTAAACATGTTCATATATATATATATATGTATATGGAATTATTCAAGTGAGAACTAGTTCTCGCCTATTATATGAGAATTATTTTGTACGACCAACTAACAACCCATTCAAACCTAGTAACCAATAGAAAACTCCCTAATAGTCACTAATCCCAAAGACTGAATCGTTAGATCGAGGGTTGAATATTTTTTGAATATGAAGCCATTAAATTTGTAGGCCACGGATGAATGGGGTTAGGGACATGGAGTTTGGGTCAAACTTCATGCTTGGGGTGGTCTCATATAGATATTTCCGTTTCTCTTGTCCCATCCCCTAATTGTGGGCCCCACAAAAAAGTTCTCAGTACGCACGTGAATATAACCCATATATATATATATATATATGATTAACAACGTGATTAACACAATATCATGCGTTATTAATCCTATGCATTAATTGAGATTCAAATTTAAGTGAGATCCGGATTTGCTGGGGTTGCTTGAACAGGACTCTCTTATTTCTCAAACCTTCCTTCCCAAGTTTAGACGCTTTTAGAAACTGGATTCATATAAGGAAACTCCCATCTTTCTCTCTCTATATATGAAGGGAACTAGAGATAGAGGAGCTCTTATTCATCTTTTATTATCACAGTAACAAAAACCATTGCAAAGAAAGAAGATAGATGACTAACAAAGGACGTCAACGTGGACTAGTTAGTTCCAGGGATCTCAAACAATCAAGATGGATTTCAACCCACAGTGGCAAGATCCTCAACGAATCTGACTCACATCAGATGCCCAGATTTTGCCCAAAGCCATCATCCAAGCTGTCAAGTTTCATCAGGAAAGATTCCAAGCCCATGTTCATGGAGGGTCACAATCTCCCAGTCTCTAAGTCCAGAGACAAGGCCAAGGAGACCCAGAAGCTCAGATCAAGTGATTCGGCCACGAATCCACGGTCAACAGCATGGAGGATTGTAAATAAGGGAGTGGGCCAGAACTATAATGGGGTATCTGCAACTCGGCTATTGAGTAATCTATCTGAATGTTATAGAGATGATATGGATGATGGGATTGACTATGGTGATCATGATGCTGTCCAAGATATCGGCGAACAAAGGTGGACTCCTTCTGCATATGAAAAGATGATGAGATTGATCGGTACAGAAGAAACGATGAGGATTAGTCCAATTGTAGAAGAGACACTGAGGATTAGCCCAAGTGATGATCATGATGCTGATGAAGATATCAACCAAGAACGGTCCACTTTCGAAGATGTAAAGTCGATCGGTGTAGATGAGACGGTGAGGATTATCCCAAGTGATGATCATGATGCTGATGAAGATATCAACGACGACGAACGATCCACTTTCGAAGATGCAGAATCGATTGGCGTCGAAGAGACGGGGAGGATTAGCCCAAGTGAGATCCAAACTGATGATGATTATGATATGGATTTTGATGGTGTAAGTTCGTGTGGTAGGGGTAATGAGTTTGAGGATGAGGATTGGTGCCTTGTGGGAGAGAAGTGATTCAGGTTGTTCTTCTTGCTATTTTAGTTGTTTCCAAAACTATTTCATGAATAGGAATGGTTTGGTTAGTAGTTAGTAGTAGAGATCTTAATTCCTTATCTTCATATGTAAAAAGGAGTTTAAATTTGAGATTTCTTGGTATATTCTTTCTTAAATTGACCATATCCTACTTTTTTCATGAGAATGTAGTTAGTGGTGCAATTCTTGAATTTCTTAACTTTTCAAGTTGATTATTTTAATGTGCCCTATGATCATATAGGCCTGTTTTATGTAGGGTATGTTTCTCTTTGATGGGCAATTTTTTTTTTTTTTTTTTTTGGTTTTTTGGGATTGATTCTCCTTTGAGAAAAAAAATTCTTTGCTAGTTTTGTCTTGAATGCTGTAGATATACAGGGTTTGCAATTGATCACAAGATTTTATGGATATGTGATTTCTATTCTCTTACAGAAAAGATTACAATAATTAAAAAAAAAAAAAAACCTAAGAAACTGCATTACCTTGCTATTCTCACTCTAGAGAATGGAGGAAAAGAAGGGGCTTAATTTATGGTTGGGTTGCATTTAAGCAAATGCCTACCCAATCTAAGGGTTTACATTATTGTAACAGTGTTCCTAGTGAGTTTCTTTGCTCTATTCTATCACTTTCTGATTACTCCAAGTTTACTATTAGGATGGGGATTCTTAAGCCACACACCATAGTTGGTTCTCATCCAAACTCCTGTAAGGACTAGGATTAAGAATTTGGTTTGGAGTTTATTCTATTTAATTGCAATCTCCGTATGCGTTTGTGAGCTCTGTTGCATGCATGGAAGACTTGATCATCTGGCACTATTGGCCTTGTTTAGATTGAAGTTGAGCAATATTATGCATTTTGAGATTGTTGATTGAACATTGAAATTTGAGTTGGCAATGCCTTTTAAGAATGATCTTTATTCCTTGCACTATATGTGAGCTCTGTTTATTCAACCCAAAATTTGGCTATAGTTTCTATTATCCAAGAACAAAAGTAGGGCTTAAGAGCTCTTCTTTTTTTCCCCTCTCTTTTTTATCTTTGTAAAATCTTCTGATTGAAGATATGTTTTCTTGGGATATTGTACACACTGAAAGTTTCAAAATACACAAATAAGTGGGATAAAACTTACACCTATAATAATAATACAGGGCATTGAACCATGATACTACTCTGATAACACTTTTGGATTGAACAAACCCTTACATTGTTATTAATGACATCTATTCACTTATACATTCCACATGTAAAGAAGCTAGCGGATTAGATACAAGAGGGTGGGATTTGAAGGCCAGAGGAAGTGCCTCTGACATTAGCACAAGCAGCTGTGGCCGCTACACCTTGTACAATATATGCCAAGTTTATATCTATAAGTTTCACATTTTGGCATGGTACACCTTTACTGCATAAAATATTGACTGCAACTTGGGATGACGAAGTACCCCTAATGTTTTTAAAGCTCACATTGTCAATCTTAACACGCGATGGAGTCTGTAAGCAACAAGAACAAAACACCAAAAAAAAAAAATAAAAAAAAAAAATTGACATGCATTAGTTTACTTGAAAGTATTTACTCAAGAAAGTTCTCAATTAAATGATATATAACCAATCATATTTTCACATGAACAACTTACCTCTAGATTGCAAGATTTGTAAGGGCAATATTCTTGATCTATGATGATTGGATTATAAACGTTGTTCATGACTATATCATCAAAAGTGAAACTTGATGCTGTAGTGCTAGCAGGAGAGGCTTCCCATGTTTTGATCCTCAAGCCATTGGTAGTACCAGTAAAGGTGCAATTACGCACAGTTAAGCCAACAACATCTTCTTCATTAGGATACTTACCAAGGCTACCCACACTGATACCATGGCCAGGTCCACAAAAAATGTTGGATATGGAAACATTGGAGCTACCAGGACCAAGGGAGATGCAATCGTCGCCAGTACCAATAATAGAACGAGAGATCTTGATACCACTGGAACTTCCTATGTGAATTCCATCCGTATTAGGACTTTCATCAGGAGCAGAGATGTTCACAGCTTGAAGTTTGATGTTCTTGGATCCAAAAATGTTCATGTGAAAGAACTTGCTATTGATTGAAGATATGCCCTGGACCGTTGCATCCGTTACAAAGCTTAATTTTAAGGACTGGATACAAAACATTGAATGGTTTCGTCAATTAGAGTTATTGATTGACAAAATGAAGCTTTTATAGAGGAGGAGAAAATAATTGGTACTTGAAGAAATGAAACTTACTGTTGGTAGTATTTTGCATTTAAAGTTCTTTGGGCATTGGTTGTGTGGCCAAGCAGAAGCTCCTTGTCCATCAAGTGTCCCACCTCCTGTGACCAATAGCCCTTTGACGTACTGAAATTCAATCCAAACATCTGATTTGAATATGCTGAGATCCGTATGTGCCTTCATCACTCCTTTTAACTGAAATACAATAGGGCCTTTGCATGGTCCTTTTAAAACCAGTGGTCCTACAATGAATGTCTCTTTTGGGATTAAAATCCTTCCCATTCCATCCCATGCACATGCCTCCTTCCAAGCACTCAAAATAGCCTGCAGAATGGACAAATTAATCATGAACATATTTTTTGTAGCTTAATTTTGCTAAACAAAAAAAATTCAGCCCTAGAATATAATTGGTTCTATTGTTGTAATCCCTACACATCCCTCCATCAAAAGGATGCTCATCCCAAGTGGTTCCTCAAACTTCAAAATTTGAGACTTTACGTGGGTCCTAGTGACCAATTCTACTCACTCACGCCGGAAAACAATTGAAATTCACCATCAAGTTCTAGTGTAAATGTCATCTTAGATGACATTAAAAAAGGATGAAATGCAATGCATGCCCTTAAATTAATGGTTAAAATGGCCTAATGGGATTAGATTGTCATGCTGAGTACATACATGGATTACATGATGCAATTTTAAGGTCTTGGTCCTATGTGTATGAGAGTGGAGTAATCAAGTGAGGGACACCATACAAAAGATAAAATTAGATAGTAAAGAGAGGTAAATCATATGTGGATTTTGATGCTGATACTTTCATATTCATGGTATAAACCCCAGGTTCCTCACCTTACTACTATCTATTTTCTCATTTGCAATTGCCCCAAAATTCTTTATATTAAAAACTTTGGCTGGGAGAGTAGCTTCTGCAGTTGAAATGAAAATTAAGAGCAACCAGAGCATTTGTAAATTTGAGCTTGGACCCATATATAACTCTCCCAGGCCAGAAAAAGTTGCAATGAAATAGCTGTTGTTTGTCTTTCTCACTTGTTTCATACAAAGCTATCTTTCCTAGATATATATACTGTATTACAAATAAATCTTCACCTCAAAATTGCCAACTTCTTTTAGTTTTTACATCTAACCACTCTTGCCTGGCTTGTCCAGATATGGTTAAAAGTAACCTCTTTTCTACTATTAGATTTTTCTACGCTGTATTGTTTCTAAAAGTTCTTACACTTTGTTTGGTTTTGCTTTAAAATGGATTACTCCATTGATGCTGGGGAAATCAAGGTTGTGGATATATCTAAGTGCAAATAGGATTTATTGTGTGAAAATAAGAAAATATCATTAGGTGAGCCCCAACTTGAATCCCTCTTTGCTTGAGAATCAAGTTCATTTACTCAATTATGTGAATGACACATGTACAAAAATATTAACTCCAAGGGGTAGCTCAGTTAGCTTAGGACCACGGTTTGCATCCGGAGGTTGTAGGTTCGAAACTGCACTACTACACTGGGTCTACAGGGGGAGTTTATCCAGCTTCCCTTTGGGCCTGGAGGGATTAATCCAGTCCAAAAGGTTGGGAACCCTCCGATAGCCAAAAAAAAATAAAAAAATATTACCAAAATATTAATAAAAGATGTAACTTCCAACAGTTCAAACTTAACGTTTTCATCTAGTGCAATTGATCATGTAGTCTGTAAGGCGCAAGTCTTTCTTAATGTGGTCTTCCACGGCCAAAGTGGGCCTATATAGGGTTTCAAAAGGATCATACAATTTTTCTTTTGTGGATTATTTCAGGAGTACGGATGCAAAGGTAAGCTCAATTTAGTTGCTCAGTTAAAAAACGATCATCATTATCACCAAAGTCATGCCCCAACTGTGTAGAGTTGGCAACATGAATTTTCTCTTTTCCATACTAATCTATCTTGAACCAAAAGCCTTGTTCTGAACACGAAAAATGATGTTTTATGGAAATGAAATGCCCACATCTCAACTTGGCAAATTAGAGCAAGTATCATCCTTGATATGACGGAAAGGTGCAAAGGAGAAAATCATGCCATCATCTTGAAGATTCGTGTTGCTCAAATTCAAGCTACAAATCCAGGTGGTTTTTGCTCTTCCCAAAATAAATCTGTTGTGATATGTGAACTTTTCTAAAAGTTATACTCAAAATAGGTCTGGGCTTTATCCATGAAAAGGATGATTAGGCCATGAGCCATGTCAAGAACACAGCTTTGCTAATATGTGTACCCAATGTATAAACTGGTAAAGATTAAATACTTAATAATCATGGGGTGACATTTTAGAAAGTTTTCACAAAAATATCACTAATGAAAAGTTTCTTCCAAAAATTTCGTTCGAGTACCATATTGCCATTGTAATGTAGATGGACTCGTGATCACATCCAAAGAAGAAGAGTGAAAAGATCCTTTGTATCCAAAGATGAAGAGTGAAAAGATCCTTTGTTGGGACCAAGCTATACAGTTTTAAAGGCATTATGATTGGACGTATAGGACCCATACATGCATCTAGGAGGTCCTAGAACTAACTGGGCCTCAAAACAGTCCTCATATATTAATGCATCTTTTGCGTCTATGTACTAATTTACTCAAAACAATCCAAGGAAATAGCAGAAAGTCCCATGGAGTCCTTTTGACGGTCCTCAAAAGCTCAGGCTGAAGGGTCCTTTTCTACATGGAGCTGTAGCTTATTCAATGCATCTTTTGCAATGAAATTCTAGCAACTGGTGCCATCAACAATTAAGAAGCCACACACCTTTCCTCGGAGGTTTATATGGTGTAGAAGATGCTGGTTGCTCCACAGCCACTCACCCTCTTTCAGTTTCTTTGGTGTAATAAGATTTTCGAATTACTAGAGCTTTCGAACCATCATCAACTATGCATCCTTCTTCAATGTCTTGATCATAATATTGCAACCTTCGAATTCCTCACCAGATTCAGGATAGGTCTATCTAATTAACCCTTTGGATGTGCTTGTCAAATAGATCTGGCATTCTGCTGGTATGTGGAAGGCTTAGTATAAACTACAAAGAAAGTGACCTTTAACGGCGGTTTTTTTTTTTTTTTTGAAGGTGCCGTTTTCGGCCATCCTCCTGATGTCTAAGTCGAATATATGAAACTTTAAGAAACTTCCGCTAAATGTGTTCTTTTCTGCCGCTAAAAATCACTTTTTTTTTTTTTCGTAGTATACACTAAAACAAGAAGTGCTTGTTGCTTGCTCATGCTCCTGAATTCTTCCTCGACTCTACCTTGACCATGAGGAAACGTGGGGCAGGAGGAGAGAACATAATTCAGAGACCAACAATATTTTTGGATTCAATACTAAATTGATGTTGGTCAATCTGCTCTCAATACTAAATTAATGGTTAGGATCTATATATACTTCGTAATGAAGGGCTCTTCCATAGCTCATACTTGTTAAACAAATAAAAAAGCAGCAAAGTTCCATAATATTGATGAAGAAGAAGAAATTTCTCCTGGGGGAACCAACACTGGATCCGTTTCAAATTGATTTAATTCCAAAAATCTACTCTAATGTCTCCTTGAAACTCAGGTTATACAAATATTAATCAAATCTCTAATTCTATCCAGAAATAAATTATGAAGTGCTTATTAACTAGAAACTCTTGATTTCAAAGGGTAAGAAGAAAAGAAAATATAGGAAGGGTCAATGAAGAAGGGAAATTAAACTATTTCCATGGAAAGCGAATTGGCTGGAGGGCATCTTCTAGAGAAAGTCAAATCTCTATAATTTATGAAGAAAGGAATTTAGAAAGAAGAAAGATTTCATAAAAACAAGAAAAAGGGAATTGGAAAATCTAGAGCGTAAGGAAAATAGAAAGAAAGAGCTGTAAAGGAGAAAATTTTGAGAAGACCAGAAAAGAAAGGAAACAGCAAGATGAAAAATAGGAGGAGTATAGATAGTTGATTTTCTATTTCTATAACTTGTAGTTTCCTTCTCTCTCTCTTTTTTTTTTTTTAATTGAGGATGTGACTTCCATGAAGCAATCAGTCAAGAGAATTAGAAAAAAATGGAGACTAATATTACAAGAAAAAATCAAGGGTAAGGAATGTTTCAATTAATGGAAGTATTAACATAAGATTAAGTCAAGCTTTATAAGCATATAATCATGAAACATATGTATTCAAGGCTGAAAATCCATACCTTCTCCATCTATCAGATATTGATATGAGTTGGATCCACAAGGTCAACTTCAATATTTTTCTATAGTAAAAACTCTACTTTTTCTTTATTAATTCAGGAGAAATTAAAAATGCAAGTTTTTCTTTCTTTTTCTAAATACCTTCGTTTATTATCTCACATCATGCTTACAGAGATAGCCTGCGCCTGAGGCTGGGAGCCCTACCTCTCTTAACAAGACTACCTTTAATTTGCATGAGAAAAAGAAAAAAAAAAAAAAAAAAAACCTTTTAAAAGAAAGTTTGACTTGGTTATCAAAACCATTGCAATGGAGGTCCACTGACAGCTTGTTTTCCTTATGGATCTGAGATGAGGTTCTGATAAGATTCAAGGCCTTGGGTGATGGATGGGTAATCAAGCTTCAGTGAAAGTATACAGAGAAAGAATATATATATATATATATATATATATACAAAAAAGACTTATAAAAGCTATACCAAAGAAGAAGAAAAAGTAGAGGATTTCAATATTTATAAAACATAACTCCCAACTCGCGCCCAAGCTCGGCCCAATTTGGTGCGGGGCGCACGCATGTGTGCTGGTGATCTAGGTCCTCTCTCCTCCACAAAAATTGGATGCCCCTTCGGGCTCATCTTATACTACCAAGATAAGCATATTTATATCTCTCAAGCAATGTGAGAAGAAAATTTACCACTTTCTTTTGTTTCTATGTTTAACATGTTGTTCAAATAGTGGTATTTAGGAGGCAATTTCTCTTTTACTTTTTAATGGATTAGAGCAACTCAATATACGTCCTTACTTTACTCATGGAATAGATTATATTCTCATGTATTCTCACCTAAAAGGATAAGTAGGTCCCACTTAATTTTTGGCTCAAAGTTGGTAAAAACTAATGGTGCCAGCTCCTAGCCATTTTTCCAACAGAGGCAGCAACCAGTGTTCAAAATATCGCCGATACCGATTTATATCGGCCGATATGAATTGGTATCGGCCGAAACCGAGCCGATATCTTGCTGAGATATCGGTCTCGGCAAAATATCCCCAAATTCTAGGTTATCTCGGCCGATATTTTGGATCATATCGGTTTTACCGACATCTCGGCCGATATTTTGAAAATATCGGCCGAGATGAGATAAAAAGGGTCAAAACCTTAGTTTTTGCAATTTTTTCCCCATCTTCATCTTCTTCTCTACTCTTCTCATCTCCTTACTACCCATAACAGTAGCCATACTCCCTCTTGCATATTTTCAAATCCCACAACTATTTTTTGAAGAAAATATCATCTAAGGTAAGAGAAAATCAACTTAAAGCATTTTATTATGTGTTTTTTTTATTATTTTAGATTAAGCATAGAAATCATGGGTTGTCACTTGTGTTGTCTTCTTCATGTAGAAGTTAGATCTACATACTTTCATGCTAGATCTACTCATGCACATGATTTAAAAAAAAAAATCATTTTTTTTATTTTCAGATTTTTTAATATTTAAATTATAATATATCATTTTTGGGGATTTCATCATAAATATGTTCTTTTCATGATTTTTAGCCAATATCGAAGAAATATATCATTTTTTAGCCAATACCGAAGAAATAATGACGATGATATCGAGCCAGGGCGACACTCCACTTGAAATTAAGCTGTTAATCTATAATACACTCATACTCACCAATCTCTCTATAGTCTCTACTATCTACTAGTCCCCTCTAAGTTCAAGTAAACCATGAATCTTTTGAAGCCTAAGTGCTTTATGATTTATCGATCTCACTATCATGTTTTTTATTTTAATGTCATCTTCATGGTCTTGAATTTCACAACTTATTTGATGATTGAGTTAGTATTAAATGATGATTGATATGTTATATTTATTTTCTTATATTTTACACTAATAAATTGATCATGAGCATTAATAATGACAACATTATATGAAATACCAGAAAAGACAGCGAACTGCGACGCAGACAGGGCTCAAAACTTAAGGTGACCGAGATTTTGATTTATTGTTGTTACTAATGGGAAAAAATATTGTTTTCCAGCATTTTTTAATATTCTGGATTTTTTAGATATTTTTGTGAATTTTTTTGGATTAAAAAAAAAATTCACACTGCGACGATCGCGATGGACCGATATCCGCGACCGATACCGATATCATATCGATTTTTCAGCCTGACCGATACCGTAACCGAAACTGAAATTTTAAACCATGGCAGCGACCCAAAGGACTACAGACGCAAGCATATCCACCACAGATGCGAGGTTGCGCTCGGGAAGGGAAGAACATGTGATTTTGCAAAAGGCTTCCTTGATTCTGCCAAAGGCGACTTTTGACCCAACCTCAGTTAAAGAGCATGTGACTACCGTCCAAAAAGTAAGAAAGGATAATAGGTGGTCTCACACCAAAGGACTGGCTCTAATTCCTCATGAAAGAAAGGGAAGAACAACTCAACAACAATCATTGCACCAATTTTATTGAAAAACACTCTGATAATTTTCATCCTTTGATTCTCCTTACAAAAAAATAAAATTCAAAAGTAAGATTAAAAATAAAGAAATCTAAATCCTAATCTCTCCTCAATTTATTATTCAAATCTCAACTACTCAAATATTAAACTAATCAAAATTCAATACAACTTAACTTAAACATGAGAAAACAAGATTTTGGCAATTAAAAAAAGACTCGCACTCTTACCAAATCTTGATTTGCCTTGACCCTTCAGTTGAGTTTTGGGCTAAATATGGGCCCTGCTTATATGGGCTGCATTAATATGCACCATTTTTCTGAAACGAACACATAAAGCAACGATTCATGAATGTAAGTTAGCCACGACATGCATGTGGATTTGAGAGAACCAAAAAAAAATCTCACTTCAATTGGATTGGAAACCACAAATATTGGATTGATCACTTGGACCGACCAAGTGATTGACTCTCGTGAAAAATTTGCAGGCGATCATTCCAATGGTACGACACTCATCGATTGGAGTGAAATATGGATGAGAGGCAATCCATTAGGGCAGGGGAGGCGTGTGGTATGAATAGGTTGGATTTTTTATAGTTGTGCCAAGTGCACTTTAAATAGCGATCAGAGCAAACATATCAATTTAATAACCAATTAAATATAAGTGTGTGCTTGCCTGCATATAGAGTCCTATAACATGATTCAGCCCACAAAACTTCCTCAGTTTGAATATTTTTGAAGGATCAAATTTAAGATGATTTGAAAAAAAAAAAAAAAGGTCTGTCCTTTCCTATATATATAATCATATAAACATATGATCTTTATTTCATGATTCTCAAATTACACAAAATAATAGATAACCAAAGAAAATATCCTCGGCTTGAATATTTAAGCAGGGATATTTGTGATCATTTCTACGGTTGGTTTGGAGATGATAAGGAAAGAATCAAGCTTGGGTTTCCTATTGTCATAGGGATTGGATTTCCTAATCTCATCAGACTTGTTTTTCCGGGGCATGTGAGCTTTGGGTTTCCAACATGAACTTTTCATGAGTTAGAAGCCCATCCTTCTGAATAGAAACACCCAATTTACTGGATCAACTTGAAGGTGAAAACTGGAAGGAACAAAAAAGAAAAAGGAAAAAAAAGAGGGTTTGTCCTAGCCTATATGATTCTTATTTTTATGATGCTCAAATTACACAATAGAATAGCTAGATAACTATCCAAAGCATTCTCAGTTTGAATATTTTTGCAGGATGTGTATTTTTTTCTTTTCTAGTATGGGTTTGGAGAGACTCCCAATTATAACCGGATCAACTTCAAGATGAAAATTACAAACCTTTCCTGTATGATTATTATCTCATATGATGCCCAAATTACAAAATACAATAGATAACCATCCAATCTAACAAAAGCATTTGAACAAGCTAGCAGCAATTGACCCACACCTAAACACAACCATATTACTATTCTAAACTTCAAAATTATAGATTTCTAGTCATCATTGATTACTTAGTAAACCATAAAAGTAATAATCTACAAACCTTTAATCTTTTAAAAGAGGTCCATCTTCAAATAATAACAAAGACAGAGACATGAACAAAAACAACATGAATAATATAGTCATTTTTGTTATTCTTCACCAATGAATATATTTCTTTTCTAAGATGTACATCGTTTGGGTATGTATATATATATGAAAAAAAATCTAGAAACAATATTTTCTACTTCTAAAGGAAAGGTGTTGACCATTCAGCTAGCTTCTTCCAGATCTCCTTTCAAACCCGAACACTCTGGAAGGTGAAAATCTAGCCTTACTCTCTGCAATTGTCTCCAGCTTTGGCGACCAAACCTGCTCTTTCGACCCGACCAGCTGCGCATAATGCTTTCTCAACTCTGGGGTGCTGCAGAGAGGGCTTGTGGACCCATTGCACCCCGATTCACCATCTTTCAAGATGAGACTCATGATGAATTCCTGTGACACCTTGATCAGCATCCGGCCATCGGCGCCCTTAACATACTGGAAGGGCAAGTCACCAAAGGGGATGGGCGCGCGCTTATTAGAATTTGGAGCCAATGCAGAGAGGGAAGTGGCTGAAAGGATCTGGCATGCGAAACGGTCCACCGGAAGGACAAAGTAGGTCTCCCCCTGAACTAGCTCATCCTCAATTGATAGGGCGGGGATCCGGTGACCGATGTAGAAGGAGTCAGCGTGGCAGATGATCTTGTCCGGGAACTGGAACATGACCTCCCCGGCGAGCCTCTTTCCTTTGAGGGTCCTAATGGTTCCTTCATAGAAGACCAGCTTAACTGAGGTCATTGAACTTGGGGTGCAACAAGGTGAGAGACCATTGCCCATGATGTATTATAATTTCAAGAAGCAGAAGAAGAAGAAGAAGAAGAGAGAGAGAGAGCGAGATGTATGTATGTCTGATTTGTCTGTGGTGGTGATGAGGGTCTGATCTATCTCAAGGGCCTATATAGGAGGGTGCATAGGATTTTGACTTTGGAAAGTCAAGGTTTTTGTTTGTTAAAAGAGCGTATTGCATGGGTGCGTCAAAGATGACGGCGTTGAATATTTAATGCAATGTGAGATTACGAGAAAAAATCTAACCGACTATTCATATAAAACTGGTACACTAAAATACTGTGTCCGGACCACGTTTTTCTCCTTTTTGGTAGTCACTTCTTTTTGGAAAGACAGAGACCTTCTTCTCTGACTTTGTCTAGGAATCAGAACCATCCATGTGTCATATGGTTGCACAAAAATTCCCTAGATCTGTAAAATGGATTTGATCCAATTTAATCCATAGATTTTTAACTTATTAGATGGTGAAGGAATTCGTAATGGATTGAAAATCTTTTAACCGGGTAGCTGCAGTAATGGATTTCATCCTTAATTTATGAATTCAATTTAATTCGATCTGTTGATATTAAATATAAATAAAAAATTTAAATATAAATTACTGGACTAATAGATATTCAATGGACTTAAGGGTAAAATTTGATTTTATTGAATGGTCATTAATTTGATGTAAATTAATAGTGTCGTCTTTTGGGGATAGATATGGTTGGACTCGTCAATGTGCACATGATACAAAATATGACTATCCTTCTTTTGACTTTTGTGCGCCCACTTGATTAGTAATATTGATATTGATGAAATGGTTCTGCTGTTTTCGATCCGATCGGACGGTTTCAATTGGTTTTCTTTGCTTTGATCCAACCGATCTAACTATATCCATTTTCACCCTTTATCCTTATTATATCCACATCATCATTGGCAATAGGCAAATAGTGGAAGGTGAAAAAAGGTTGACAAACACCCATGTCAACCATCCTCATTTGTTAAAATCACCTCCATATTGAGTCTATGTAATCATCCTCCTCTTTACCCATCTTTACTGACTTGAGACGCCCTATTCTTGGGCAGCTCTACACAATTGGACTCAGTTGATCATTTTTCACAATTGGCATTTAATGGGTATGATTTCATGAATTATTTATAATATTTTATTCAAGTGTTTTTAAAAGGTATCAATTTGAAGGTTAATTATTTGAGTGAAATTTGATAGATTTATATAGTAAGGTAAGGAGCCTTTTTCCCAATGATTAGATATTTCGTAAGTGGGCCTAATGTGTGAAACTCTATCTCTAACTCATTGTTTTCTTTTCTTCTTTTTAGCCCCTTATCTCTACATAACCATGAGACCTTTGACAATAGTTACGTAGTCCAAAAAGGATTGCTCCCCGTTTTTCTGTAAGAAATTCCAATCCAATATTATAAATGCATACTGTCAAAATTGATCTCTGCAAATTATTTATATGTTTAATAATATTTTCTCGAAGTATTGTAAAAGTTATCATTTTGATTGTGGACTATTTAAGTGAAATCTTATGACGACTCTAAGAAAAGGGGTCTTTTTTGAATGGTTAATTTAAATTTACAAAAGTGGGTCTAACATTATTGGTTGATCATCCTTGTGCCCTACAAGACTACAAAGGTCAAATGGCATGTCAGACATCAAAAAGGCTGTCATAGAAATCTTTTCCAGAGACACCTCTCGCTATAGCGAGAAAGGCGCTGAGTTCCAGTTGGTTCCGTACTCTGTTTTATGTGTTTGAGATGGACTCTCTATTCTAAGTAGGTTATTATTATGAGTCTTATGTACGAATTCGGGGCTATAAATTAGGTGTTTCACATAACACAAAGACACACAAATCATCTCTCAAGTTCTAAATTAGTGATCTAACTGAGAGAAATATTCTTTAAAGATTTTTTGAGGAGTTGTGCTGCCAAGTACTCTAGAGAGCCAGCTTTTTTTGCATCCCTTTGTAGAAGAATATTTTCTTGTGTAAAAGATTTGATGAGTCAAGCGCTGGATTGAATCTGCTGCAATAAACGGTGTGAAGTAAGTGTGAAGCGACACAAAATAACTTCAGTATTTAGATAACGGATATTTGTAAAGGAAATCTGAGTTTCTTATAATTGCGAGATTCATAGTATTTGATTGAATCGGCGGTTTTTCACTCGGTTAGGGTTTTCCACCTTAAATTTGGTATCCTTGTAATGTGTGCTTGCGATTTTATTTCTGTTGCGTAGATTATTGTTTTTTTGCACACTATTAGATTGATTAATTGAGTGAACCAATTTAGATATCGCATGCCCTAAACCTTCAAAGACAATCTTAGCTCAGCCGTTAGCCCTAAATATTTAATTCACTATGTCTGTGACTCTATTCCCATTTTATTTCTAGTCCAGTCTTCATCTCCACTGCAGGATTCATGTTTAGTCAGTCTCACATAGAAGGATGCTACAGTTAAAGTATATGCAAGGATGGAGATGCCAGCACAAGCTCTGAGAGAGAGAGAGATGGGTTATGACAGTCCATTTAATTCAATTCCCTCTTTAGTATGATATTGGATTTAATTCTTCCCCCTTTCCCTCTTTTTGATGACAGTCCATGAGAGAGAGAGAGAGAGAGAGAGAGAGAGAGAGAGAGAGTTAATTCTCCCCCTTTCCTCTTGTTGATGACAGTCCCCCTTTTCCTCTTTTTAATGACAGTCCATCAGAGAGAGAGAGAGAGAGAGAGAGAGAGAGAGGTGTTATGACAGTAATCCCTCTTTAGTATGAGAGTCGATTTAATTCTTCCCCCTTTCCCTCTTTTTGATTGAAACTAGAGAAATTCCTCATCATGCGCTGGATTGCATCTTTATCACATTTTTCCTCACTGCCGACTCGCTCTAATGTGACTGATATATTTTTTTATAGCTAATATAATATATATAAGTAAGATTTATTTAATTATAATGGAAAGGGTGACTCATATCAATAAATTTGTTTTACTAAATGAAATGATCCATCCCCTTTGAGGACTGATCATATGGTTAAACATATGACTAGTGTGGTTGATTCACAACTAGCTAGTTTACTACAACTTCAGCACAGTCAATATGCTGGATCAACAGCAATATCAGTAACACTAGTGTTTACATTAGTAGGTCTGTGAGGCTGATTCATGTGAACTTGTGAGCTTCTGTTATGCATAAAGATGCAGGAACATGGGTATATGGTTTTAACCCAAGGAGCCCATTAGTCCAACAAATGAACCCCACAAAACCTCTTTATATGATTTGAATTGCTAAGATGGTGGCTGAGTATTCAGTTCCTACCTCCTGACAATTCATTTTTCATTAAATGAGAGATTATTTGATGGCTATTTATAAAAAAACCACGTTTGTTTTTTCGATGTTAACTATTCAATTACATGAAACAAAACAAGCCCTTCCCATTGAGGTGGTGCAATGACTCTGGAAAGTTGAATACAAATATTAGAAAATGCATTCAAACTGAAGGGCTATTGAATTACTTTTGATAACACAGAAGAGCTCTTTTTCTTTCTTTTTTTTGGAAAGAACACAGAAGAGCTTGTGTTTTAAAATTTGGACCCAACTGGCCAATCCATCCAAGTTGAGCTTTTTTAACCAAAAAGAAGAAGAAAAAGGTTTCCTTATATACGTTTGCTGTCTAGTTCTAGTCATCCCATAACACTGATAGCTACCATTAATTAAATGGTGCAGTTCACCATTTCAACTGTTCAAACCATTCAAACTGGCCGGTAAAATTTAAAAAAACACACCAATCTTTGACTTGTTATTAGTTTTATTTTCAAAACTTCAAATTGCAACTTTTAGAACTTTCTATCCATTACTTCTAAGACCCTGCAGTCTTTTCGTTTCTCTCTACTTTTAAAACGTATTGTAGAATATTTCCTAGGATAAAAATCAACATTAGCCTTCACCAGTCGATGGCTGGTCCAGCATTCAATATATTGAAAATTTAGTGCTCCTAATGCTAAAGAACCAATATTTTCAATAATCTAACTAAAGAATAGGGTTGTAGAACATGTATCTGATTATCTGGAGTCTTTGGTTCTAAATAAAGCGGATAAGAAATTTATTTTGGATTCGGGAGAGATTCTAGGATCCGAATCCATATATATTCCATCTTAGGGATCCTTATTTAAGACGATTACATTCACATATTAAAAACATATATAAGTTTTAAGAAACTACATGGCTTCGACCCACTTGTTTGTTTAAAATTTTTATTTTGAAGCTCTTTAATCAAGTTATACTGATGGGCTCTACATCTTATTTCGGACCCAAATTTGAAAGGACCCCTTATTTTAAAATTGATGCCAGATTTGAATATAGCACACAAGTCGCGTATGAGATTCGAATCCAGATCAAAGTCTAGATCCTTCATGGATCCGACCCGGGTCTAACCCTTTTGCATTCCTACTAATGAATGGCTGTGATGCACTCTAGTGACAAGTTAAGCAAACATCAAACCAGCACCGCGCAAAGAAACTCAAAATAAATGTTGGATTTTTATAAGCTATTGATTGGAGTGAACAACCCAGGCAGCTAATCTTGCTGAAAATAACACTTTTGAATCTTATGGAAGAAAAACACAAAATGAACTTGGAAAGGACACTAACGGTCCGTTTGGGAAAATGAAGGGGAGGGGAGGGAAAATTTGAGGGGGAAGGAAAATGAAGGGGAGGGGAGGGGAGGGAAAATTAATTTTACCTCCTCTTGTTTGGAAAGTCAAAAAGTAGGGGGAAGAAAAGTGGAAAAGTAGGATTTTGTTTGTTTATGAGATAAAGAGAAAATTACCGTTTTGCCCTTACTTTTGTAAAAACTTTAAAATTCTTTTTTATATACAAAGGGCATTGTGGTAATTCTCCCCATTTTCCCCCCTCCTCTCCCCATTTTCCCCCCATTTTCCCAAACAGAGGGTAAGGAAATTGTATTATGGTTCAAATAGGGGGTCAACTCATCCATGCAAGTTGGACTAAGATTCATTGGATCATTTCTCTTAACTAACCACAAAGAAACACTGTTGTGGCCTGTGATTATTGGTAGATGGCCAGAGTAACAAAATGGAAATCACCAACCATGTTGACATTTGTTTCACCCAACTTGCAAGATAAGCATGTGAGTTTTATTAAATAGCTAGAACGGTTGGACACAGGTGAGAAGAATCCAGACTTGTATATTATATTATTATTGGGACCGACAAAACTTGGAAATTAGTACAGCTGAACCTGGAGGCAGTCAACATCAACCCCAGTTAAATTAAATTTTAAGAAAGGAATAGAAATAAATTTGCTCATTTTAAATCTACAGAAAATGACAGATTCCAAGGATCCACTGACTAGTGAAGACTTTAGGTGTTTCCATACAGAGAGATGCTTCCAGATTCAATTTCCATGGTAAAAAAAATGTCATTTTCAATATTTTTCATTTTAAGAAATATTGCTTGCTTGCAAGAGATAAGGTGGGTGAGACAGAAAGTTAAGGAGATTGAGAGGACTATGATAAGTTATGGTATATGAGACTTAATAGATCGAGGAATGGGGTCGGCATAGTGGTAAGCAAGGACTTAAAGGAAGATATAATTAATGTAAAGCGCTCTGGAGATAGGATTATTGTAATTAAGTTCGTGTTAGGAGAAGCGATAGTGAACGTTATTAGTGCTTATGCCCTCCAAGTGGGCTTAGGAGATGGACATAAAGAAAAGTTTTGGGAAGACTTGGAAGGAGTACTACCAGAGATACCCCAAGGCGAGATGGTCTTCATAGGAGGAGATTTGAACGGTCATGTAGGACGTGACGTAGATGGATATATAGGAGTACATGTGGAACATGGATACGGTAAAAGAAATGAAGAAGGGAATGCTATTTTGGAGTTTGCAGTGGCTTATGATCTCTTGGTAACTAACACCTTTTTAGGAAGAGAGATGAGCATTTAGTGATTTATAAGAGTGGCTCCTCAAGGACACATATTGACTTCTTCTTAACTAGGAAAAGAGACCACTTAGCTTGTAAAGATTGCAAGGTTATACCGGGGGAGAGCTTGACTTCCCAGCATAGGTTGTTGATCATAAATGTGTAGCTACAAAGGTGGGCTAGAAAAAAGAAGTTATATAGATGCTCAAGGACTAAATGGTGGAACTTGAAAGGTGATAAGCAACTAGCATTAAGGGCAGTAAATGAGAGTGCAAATATTATATGGGATAAGGTAACAGAGTGTATTAGGAGGGTAGAGAAAGAAGTCTTAGGAGAATCCAAAAGGGGTGTTCCGACACAGAAAGAGGCATGGTGATGGAGCGATGCCCCTCCAAGACAAGATAAGAGTTAAAAGAGAGTGCTTTAAAACTTTGCAAAAGGATCGAAATGGAGCAAACTTAGAGAGGTATAAAGAAGCAAAAAGAGAAACTAAAAAGGCAGTTAGTGAGGCCAATGCAAAGGCATTTGAAGAGCTATATAGGAGACTTGACACTAAGGAAAGGGAAAGAGAGATATTCAAACTTGCTAAAGTCAGAAGTAGGCAAACCAAGGACTTAAATCAAGTTAAATGCATTAAGGATGATGATGAAAAAGTATTAGTAAAGGAAAAGGACATAAAGGAGCATAGGAAGAGTTACTTCTACAAGTTATTTAACAAAAGCAGTAGTAGTGACATACAATTGAGCAGCTTACCATTTCTAGGGAAGAATCGAATCATATGTTTTATAGGAAAATCAGTAGGGAAGAATGTAAAGAAGTATTGAAAAGGATGAAGAATTGGAAAACGATTGGGCTAGATGGTATCGCTATTGAGGTCTGGAGGTACTTGGGGGAGGATGGCATAAGTT
>QPKB01000001.1:5211321-5288474 GCA_003546025.1 Camphora micrantha | reverse complement strand
CACATTTTTATCTCTAGGTCCTCATCATGAGCTACCAACTCAAGCTGACTATGAGATAGGTCAAATCTAGTTCAAAAATACTGTCTAAACTAGCCCAACTAGTTTTTTAACTACACAAAATACAAAATACATGGGAGCTACTTTTCAATTGTTAACTAAAATCCTTAATATATATTGACTTAATATGTGACATCTTGGTAGCGGCCATGAAAGGAGAAACTTCTATGAGGAGGCCAATATACCAATAAAAAATGAGAGGCCCATTAAGTAAAAGATACCTAGAAAAATTGAGTGGGCATTATTTGTGATGTACAATGTAATTTTTAAAATATTTGGGATCCATGGCCATCCCCTCCCTCCCCATAACTCTATTTTTGCCTTGCCGTCTTCTTTATCACTCCAATGGCCCTACTAGACGCAGTAGGGGGTTATAGATTACTGATATACAAAAAGCCTTCTTCATTGCATTTTCTAGCCATTCAATCTAGCTAAAGTGATGAAACTGATCATGGTTAAATTGAAAGGAATAGAATTTTTATTGACCATCAATAATCTAATCCTTAGATCAAATGGTAAAAAGAATTGTATCTATAATGCATTAATAATAAAGAATTATCAAAGATTATTTGTGGTTCAAAATCTTGAAATGGCCAGGGAATGAACATAAACTGTTTTGCATCCCTTACTCCATAGATGGAATCAAAATCTCCAAACATTATTGTACACAAACTTCATGTACCTTATTTCTGATATGCACAAGAAAAGAAACAAGTGCAATACTGGAATAGGAAGAGGATTGACTTGGACTATTTTGCATACCATTCTCCATATGTAGAATAAAAATCTTTAAACCATATATTGTACAATCTTCATTTACCTTGTTGCTGATATGTACGAGATATGTTACAATAAATGCAATATTTGATCTTTCAGTAAATGGAGTAATGCATTAGCAATCAAAATCTTTCAATAGTTTACATCAAATTCTTAAAAAACAAGGGGAAGCACATGGACTATTTTGCATCCCACACTCTACATGTAGAAGCAAAATTCTTGAACCATATCTTTTACAATCCTCATTGCCTTATCTCTGATATGTTATATTCAGTGCATTATTGGATTTTTCAGCAAATAGACTAATGCATTAAGAATCAAGATCTTTCAATGATGATTTTGTAGCTCAAAATTGCAATCTTCAAGCACTACCAACAGTGTCTGATCAGAAAGCGGGAGAAGTCTTATTTTAGGAAGCAATTGAGAAGTGGGAATTTGTTTTTTTTTTTTTTTTTTTTTAGTTTCGGTCATTGTTTGGGCCATACAGTTGTTCCGCTTGATTTTCTTGCTTTGAAACTGGGACTTAGTTGGGCCACCGGATGACCCATCCGATTCGTGGATCTGAAGGAGGACCCACCGACGACTCATTAGGTGGTGGACTCGTGCGAGGTGGGCCCTGTTTGCCCCACCACCCAGCATCTGATCAGAGAGAAGAAGAGTACGTGTATTAGGAAGCAGTTAAGAAGCGGAAATTTTATTTTATTTTTAAAGTTTCGGTCATTGTTTGGGCCTTCAGTTTCTTGTGTTGATACCGGGACCCAGGCCGGCCACTGGATGACCCATCCAATCCGTAGATCCAAAAGAAGACCGGCGACCCATTAGGTGGTGGACCCGTGCGAGGTGGGCCTTGTTTGGCCCACCATCCAGCGTCTGATCAGAGTGAAGAAGAGGACGTATTTTAGGAAGCAATTAAGAAGTGGGAATTTGATTTTTTTTATTTTTTTTACATTTCAGTCATTGTATGGGCTATTCAGTTTCTTGTGTTGATACCGGGACTCAGGTGGGCCACCCGATGACCTATCTGATCCGTGGATCTGAAAGATGACCCACCGGAGACCCATTAGGTGGCGGACCCGTGCGAGGTGGGCCCTGTTTAGAAGAAGTAGAGGGGAGCGGAGAGTGGGTTATCTGTAAGTTTAGAGGAGGGGACGATTTTTCTTGAGGAAGTTATTCAGTTAGAGTGGACTGGGTAGAAGAGAGTAGGGAGAGTACATACAGCTGTCAGCATTCTACTACATATAACTGTCAGCATACTAAGGGATAGTACATTCTCTTAGTATAATAGATAGGGGGAGAACTTTCTAGAGCACAAATTTGAATTGACAGTAACCTTTCAGCATGTATAGAAAAGTTATTAATTTTCAAAGAAGGCAGTTTCATTGGTGTACACATATTCCAATTGAAATGAAATTTTGGGTGCCAGAATATTTAATGAGTGGGCTTACATAATTTTATTGGTTTGGCTTGGCTAAAAGTAGGCCATATATAGATCAAATTTGGAGGCATCTGTGATTTGTTAATGGTGGGTATGCATATGGTTGCATATCCAAGTTGATATTACTGGGTATGAAAAGTAGTGTTGGGACAGACTGGATCATTTTTATTTGGGTGAAAAACATGATGATTACAGTTAAGAGTGAAGCTCATGTTTGTTCTTTAACATTTTAGGTTGCAGTTTTTTTCATAATCATGGAGACGACCTAAAAGTAGTAGTAGTTTCCTTGAAAGAAGAACTTGTTGGCATAGGCTACTAGCAGACAAAATGATTTTAAGATCTACCCATCCAAAAATAATAATATATATCAGCCATTATCAAAGAAAATTGAGTATAGTTGTTATCTTTTTGTTACCCCAGCAAATGGGGCCGGGACCCATGAGAGCAATACTGGCACACACAAAGGAGAGAACTCGCACAAGTGAAGAGAAGACTACACCCCCCACATTAGGAAAGACTAATACATGCAAGGAGATGAGACATGCACAGTGAAGAGGGAGAGACCCAACAATCGATCCTTGGTCATTTGGGTGAAAGGTGGGGCTCCCAACCAATCACGTTCCCTGGTCATCTAATAATTAAGTAAAGTTCAAATGGAAATTTTATTTACCATTGTATTATATGGCCTTAGATTGGATATAAATTTATTTTAGATCACTGGATCATCCTCTTCTACTTGGCATATGCCAATGAACTCCATGTAATTTCATAGTAGTGATTTTGAAAAATTATAGTGGTTGTGTTTCTAGGAACAAACAAAACCATGGGTTGCCGTCAGAAACAAACCGAGTCACGGACAATATGATGTGGGAAACGGATCCCCTGTTTGGTCCAGGTCGAAACACGGAGAGTGCCACATGGGAGAGATGTCACATCCCAAACCTTGACCAACGACTTGACCAAACCTTCTTGGTCATAACCGAGTACTAGGTATATATGAATACGTGTATTTCCTACAGATACATGCATCTGGCAACTTGGCAGACCATCAGCTGCACATTATCCACAAGCAACTTGTATTTGTAAAGAGAAAGTCCTCTAGTTGACTTCAATCTCACATCCTTACCTTGTAGAGAGTTGTAAATGGGCGAAAGTCATGCTTCAAGCAAATCATACGTGGAGCAAAATGTTTATAGATTTTGACTCAAGTTAGATTCAAAGCAAGTTCGAATTTTAATTTTCCTAGCGAGGGGTCAGGGGTGCTACTAGAAAATCTCCGTTATAGGCATAAGGGGTTTTCAAAAAATTTGTGGGTGCAAATGATCCAGGGAGGAGCATTTGCAACTTGTGAAGGAACTGCCTATTGATCATTGGTGTGAGCATCCTAAGCTTAGTTTGAATTTGGTCAGACAGATCGAGTGACTGAGTCAAAACGGCTACAAAATCAAGCATTCCATAGTCAGTGTCGTAATGAGTTTTGTCGTTACTCAGCTCAGGACTCAGCTAACTCAGCCTTGGACAAGTCATACTTTATACATACATGAGCCACACATGTGCTGTAGTTCATGGTACTCGGCTGACCAGGTCATCGAGATGTATGCATTCTTGTATTATAGAGAATTAGCTAGACTCTATGGCTCAGCGAAGACTTACCTGAGTCCCCGAGTTGACTTGACCCGGCAGTGTTTTGAGCTGAACAATGGTCCAAAGGTGCATGCATGGTGTGCAAAGAAGAGCACACTTAATACGAGAAACAGGAGACACCCCATTGGCATGGGTTTCATCTCGAGCAAGTGCTAGCGCTCACCTGGTAGTAGGTTGACTCACAAGTTATGTATCACTCATCCATCTAGGAACAAGGGAGCAACTAATACACTCAGGCCGCGCGAGGCGCTTTGGTTGGATATGAGCTGACCTTTTAGGCCTGTGAGCTAGACCTACATACGGTGCTGGTCACAATTGCCAGATTGATTGGTAATGCGCTTTTTCTTCATAAAATCCGAATTAGATGGGCCAATTTACCTTGACAAAGTAATAAAAGAAAGAACCCAACATTTCACAAATGGACTGGGTATATATGACATGTATACCTGTGGGCTGGACATAGGCTTCAATTAAGGCCCAACAGCTAAATAGGATGATGACCTTGGACTGGCTTTGGCCAAGGTAAGATTTTCAATGGACTTTACCTCATTAAGGCAATTGAATTTTGAGTTTTGGACCAACACCTACTGGCCCAACTATTTTAAAATCCAGGCCCGCAATGACTTGGGCATTTTCTCATTATGACAGTTGATCACCTCTTCTCTGTACCAGCTGCCATCATTGTGGTTAGATCTAAGTGATGAGTACATCATATCCTTGGCTTCTTATTGGACCATGAACCTCCAGTGACCCGCTAGTGATAATGGTCATGAAAGTTGATGGACCAGACAAGACCATATCAGCCTGGATTGGTTATGTATTTAGGCTATAGGCTTGGACCATGTCTGCCTAGGTGGTCCAATAACTACAAATGTTGGGTATTACTGAATTCAAGTCACAATCTTAGGATAAATGAGTCTGATTTAGTGTAGTTGGGTATTGATCTGAGTCCTTACATCTGGTGATGTATGGATCTGGATCTTAATCGATACTTATTATCAACCAGTATCTTGGAGCTAATCCACATCTAAATTTCTATCTGATACAAATAAGAAAAAAGGGTTCTATCTACATTATTTTTGGATCAGATCCTTTCTTTCTTCCAATATTTGGGCTATATATATATATATATATATTGAGAGAGAGAGAGAGAGAGAGAGAGAGAGAGAGAGAGAGAGAGAGAGATGATTTGATGCTTAAGAGGAAATTGCATTCTACTAAAGTGCCAAACTACATGAAATCAGATCATACTTGGAGGAAAGTGCATGTTAAACTTTCCTTCTTTATTCAAAGATATAGAGTAGGTTTTTGTTTTCTTCATTGCAACTTAGTACATCATCAGCTCAATTGACTGTTCCATCGACACAAAGCCACTCACCCACAAAGAGAAAATCACAGTTGAGGTTAGGGTTGAGAGCACTGAAGAATTCAGTGGTTAAGTTGAATGCTTGTCTGACCGCAAAGCATGTGTCTCCTGCTCCTACTCCATACACTGTTTCACATTCTGGGGTAGAATCCGATTTTCCAAGCCCAACTGCAATTCACATAATCATTGTCCAAAGTATATTATTGTCGACTTACTTGGGCCGGACCCAAACAAACCTCGGCCGGAGCCTGATTATATATATACATGGCCCAATCCCAGTCACTTTATAGGTATCTATCAACCACAAGGTCCACACCCCTTGGCCCTAGCTTCCAGGGTTGGCTACTGGCTCAGGATAGCCATCAGCCCAATTAAAGCCCGTTAGCAGGTTTGGAGCCTGGTAGACCGTTTAGATCCCAATCCAAGGGAAATGTGACTGCTTGTTGTGGCTATCACAAACAGTAATTGGGTCCAACAGAGAGCTCAACAGGCTTTAGTTCCTGTGCCTGAATCCACCCTGTATAATAAATAGGAATTGTGTAGAAGCCCATGTCCATCTCATCGGCCACATATCAATGCCGAATCTCGCCCTAATAAGGGTGGATTCAGGTGGGACTGGGCCAGATCTAGGCCCATTCCAGACTGCAAGTAGGCTGTAATTGGCAGTGTGGTCTGGTTGAGATCTATTCGGTTTGGCCTGGTTTCAGGCAGTCCTGAACATAAGTTTGGGTCCAATGGGTCATGACCCATGCTCTAGGACTTAATCGGACCAGACCAGGATTTTGGGTATCTCTCGTTCTGGATCTTACTCACATGTGAAGTTCACATGAAGTTAAAAAAAAAAAATAATAAATAAATAAATAAATAAATAAATAAAAAAAAATTATGATTAGGAGCCTGAGTGCTATATATCAATGGGTTTAGCACAAACTTATAGAGATTCCTTTCGTGGTGACATAATATGGGTCATAATATGGGTCGGGCTCAAACTGTCCTCATCTGACCATAATCTGAATCATCCAGTCAAATAGGCGAGGCTTGGTTTTGAGATTTTGGTCCATTTGGTCAAATAGGTCAGACCTGGGCTGAGGACCAACTTGAATTAACCCATTATCCCCCCTAATGATTTGCAACCTTTTGCAAGTGTTTTACATGGGCAGGGCTTGGGCCTCATAAAAACCCGAATTTTGAAAAAACTCGGTCTCAGTTCAAAATCTATGACCAAGCCCAGCCCATGTACATCTATACCAATATTTGCCATGGGATGCATGTAATTTCTAATCAAATAAACTTAAAAACTTACAGTTGAATCTACTCTCGGCAATAGAAATGATGAGAATAAGAGAGAGCATCAGAGCCAAATGAGAAACCATGACAGTTTTGTTGTTTGCCAAAGCCATGTTATGGTCTCTCTTGAAACTGAAAGCTCTCTCTTTTCTTGAATGTAGTAGCTTCACTCAGCTTCTCTTATTTATATTTGGAGTCTATGGGAGGAGATAACATATAAGCCATAAAGAATCTTTATTATCTGAGTTCAACAAAGAGGCCGGCATTTTCACATCTTTCTTCCTATTATTTTATGATTGTATTTATAGTATTGTATTCTCTTAAGCTCAAGGTATAGTTTAATCAAGGCGGTTGAATCTAGAGAAAAAGAACTCTAGAATTTTCTCATTGTTGGTGATTTGATTCTGATGATGAGATCTCCTTTAGCATAAACACCTGTCGGTATTGGCTAACGATATGAACATTTGTATATATCTTAGATATGAATAGTTTTTTAGTGGCATGATCCTTCCCTGGATCTGAATCCAATGTGGATCATATGTATTGGCCATGATTTGACAATGAGAGGAATATGTAGATCTGGATCAAAGAATAGACCCCGATTCAAACCTAAGAAGAAGACTTGAACGGAATTCAAATGATAATTTGTGGGACTTGGGCCTATGGGTTAGACTATAGTCATCATGAGTCCACCATCCATCTTGGGACCCCTTCTTTCTCCAGTATACTTACCAAACCTACAAGTCCTTATCTTCCCTGATGGAACTCGCAAAAAGATGCGTTTCCTGTCTTGCATATTTCAGACATTTACTGGATCAGGAGGTCAGGTATTGATTCAGACTCTTCATGCATGAATTAGGCCCAATTGCCTGGAACAAAATTCAAATCTTGGACAAATGCTTGGGTCTTGATCTTGCTAGGCCATATGGTCCACCAGTGTTTTCAAATGTTCATCATAGCGTTAAGGGTATGTTTGTGATAAAGGAAGGAATCTGCGGTCGAGAGGAAAATTATTCTGATTTTCGTATGACCTCCTTTTTTTTTATCATTTGGTGTGATATATTTTTCTTTCGGTATGTAGGGATAAAATGAAACTGATTTTTTTTTTTTCGGTAGAGAGGATTTTAATTTCGAATGTAAAAGCTTGAAACGTAGGACTTTTCTCCACCGTGAAAAAGGAAAATCACATCGAACGAAATCCTCTCACGGCCCACTTGCTGAACAGACACGTAGGATTCTTTAAAGAGTCCCTTTGTCACTCCCTCCTCATTATGCTCCAGCACCCCCATTGTTCTTATTCCATTATTACTTCTTCCCTTGGGTAAGTATTCCAATTCATACAAATCACTCGAGCTTTCTTCTCTTTCCAAACCATGCAATGTTTCATTTTCAACACCCCTCTCCACGGTGAAAAATAGGTTCTGAATTTGAAACTTATTTTTTGATTTAGAAAGAAATTGGGTACAGTTCTTAATCCATGCATGTTCCAACCTAATGACCCATAATCGATACTTATAGCTAGGGATGCAAATGAATATCCAATTATTCAGAGGTTTTAATCTGTTAAGAACTGGGTATGGAACGTATTTAGGTTCCATTTTATAAATGGGCCTGGATCCGGAGCTCAATTTAACTTCCGATTGCTAAACAAGTCCAGTTTCAATCCATACGAGTCCCAACCTGTGGACTGGACCCAACCAGTAGATATTTGTTTTTAACTTTGTATAGGCTAATGTCAAAAACTTCTTGCAACAACTTATATATAAATTAGTTTTTAAGATATTTGGATATATCAATTGTGGATGGTAGACTGATGCACTGTTATTAGGTTGGATGATATCACTTTTCGGATTTTTTGGGCTGAATGATATCCTTATTTCAAGCAAAAATGAAGAAAGAAGTTTGAACTAGTCCTCTTAACGGAACCGGCTTTGGAACGAGGAAAACGGGTTCCGAGTTTGAACTAGATTTGACTTTACAAAACGGTCCAATTTCGGTCCAGTATGATCTCGATTCGGAATCAACTTGCTAGCATCTCTAGATGTAGCTCAGACATCCGGCACTCGTGGGAGAGAGAAAAATAGAGTAAACATCATGATTTAATGATGACAACTAGCACTCCTATGGCTCGGTGTATGCCTCATCAATAAATAAACAATTGCAAGCTCCATCTCCTCTGGAAATCGATAAATGAATCCGCCCTTCTCTTTTGTTCTTTTACACGTCTCTTCCTTTCGTTTTTTATATATTCTTCCTGTTGCTAAGTTTCCCACCATTGTAATCTCTCATTTTCTTTCATGGCCTTTTTTCTGGAAGAGGTAAAGAGGCAAAATGAAATGGATATTGGATTGCGCAACTACATCCATGCTCAAAGGGCAATTTCCACATATGGGCTTTTAAGAAAATGGAATCCTTACTCATCCATGGTAGTATCTTCTTCTCTCTCTACTGAAATATTCTAATTTCTATTTGCTCTCCGAATTATCTCCCTCTCTCGCTAAATCAATTTTCTGTTAAAATATATTTTATGTCCTATTCTCCTTTTGTGCCCTCTTTCCACATCTTGAAGTCGGAAATGAAACTGGATCCATTTGAAAGGTTTTGGGTCGTTTATGGCTTCGTGGAAAGTTAAAATTTCTTAGGTCATTTACGACTTTGTGAAAAGTTAAAATCTTTTTTTCAAGGACTTTGTTTTCAAATGTGACCTTATGGGTATCCATGATTGTTGTAACTTTAAAATACTAATACCGCAAGTGCAAGACTGTCTGTGGAAGAGACAGTGGCGAGTATGAGTAGAACCCACAGGAACCGAATCAAAGAAATCTTAAATAATGAGTCTAACTAATAAACTAGTAATCAAATAGAGTTTTAGTGGATTTTAGAATAAAATAAAATAATTTAATAGAAAGTGTGAAAATCAGATAGGAAGAGTGATAGAAAAGGAATTATACTCAAACGTTACCAATAGTTCAAATCCTGAAAAAACATGGGGAAGCAATTATACTATTTTGCATCCCACACTCCACACATAGAAGCAAAATCTTTGAACCATATCTTTAACAATCTTCATGACCTTATCTCTGATATGTTACAATTAGTGTATTATTGGATTTCTCAATAAATAGAGTAATGCATTAGGATTCAAAATCTTTCAAAGATGATTGTGTTATGTCAAATTCTTGAAATATTAAGGGGATGAACGTCTTAGACTGTTTTGATTCCCTATATATAGATGTAGTTGGTGTGTTGCATAACCCATGGTCGGTAGATTCTTATGCAGATGAATGATCTTTTCACTCATCTCTCTTATGCAGGCAAGTTAGTTGCAGATCTCAATTCATGTTGTTTATTTTGGTGTGGTTTTTTTTTTGTTTGTTGTTGCAGGTGCAGTTTCCTTAACTTCGTCTTTGTTAAATGATAGAAAAGGATAGCAGTTGGTCCACCTTTGTTTCTTGCTCCTCAGGACCCAACCTGTGTTCCTGAGGGTTTGGCGTTGTTTAAATGTTGATGCCATATCTTGTTTCCTTGTGAATGGCTAAAATAGTTTTTTTTTTTTTTTTTTGCTTGTATGCGGGAGGAATGGTAAAGTATCTAAGTCCTAAACTAGCCTAGTCTAAGTCTTAGGGATCATCCCTTGGGTGCTCCACTTCATTGCTCCACCATAAGACCTCTATTCGGGCTCTACCAGTCTATGTCCGCTGTTGTACTCCACACCACAGTGAGCTTTCCCTAGTATGACTTCCCAAATCAGGCATTAAGTGGGACCCACTTTGTAAATCTTCTAGACCAAAAACAAGTCATTTTCCTCTTCTCGAGTCTCTTGAGGTGATCTTAGTCATTGATTTTGTTTATGGTTATGAATAAAAGCTAGTTATAATTTCTTTTACAAACTTGTTAGTTCTTCTTACCCAAAAAAAAAAAAAATCCTTTTCTTCTTTTCATTCGATACCATTAAATAGCTTTTTGTTTGTTTTTGGAACTACACTCGGTAGTTTTTTTTTTTCTTTTCTACACTCAAAATTCTTACTTTCTAGAGAGTTTCAAATCAATATAAATCAACAACATTACTAGCCTTGGAAAATTATAGCTTGGAAAAATCAGTGCCCACATCATCAGCAGCTAAAATAGATTCCACATAAACACCTTATTATTAATTTTCCCTCTCTGCACAGACATGTTATCTTTTATGCAAAAAAATGAAGCCACTGGAGTCTCCCCAAACTTATAAAAGGCAATGCCTACATAGGAATGGTGAGGGATTGGGTTCAATAGGTGACCTGCCTGGCCTGTACCAATTACGGTTGGGCTTGATAATGTGTCTGTCAGGTTTAGACCAGATATTGATTATCAGAATTTGACCCGAGTCGAGTTAAGGGCTGAGTAAAATTTGGTTGCGGCCCAACCCTGCCCTGATTTTAAAATTTAGATATTACTCTAAAAGCCATTAAACAGTACCACTCTTTTAATGCACAATTGGTTTCAAAAAAACACATTACAAAGAGGAGTATGTAACCCATCACAGTTCCTGTAACTCCATTTGAGTCTAGGAACTAATTCTTCTTTCCGAACTCTAGCTTCTCCCTTGTTCTGTTGCCCATTGTTTCCCTTTACGTGTCTCTTGGTTTGTTTATGTGACTGAATTGGAATTACTTTCCATGCAGGATCAAAGAGGCTCTGAAAACCGCTTTTAGTTCTACAACTCTGATTTCTTGAAGTTACTATCTTAAGGGACCATCGTGCCGTACCAGATGACCTATGGCCTCCGCAGGTTGTTTCTCAATGTGAGGGTGGTTTGTAGCACTTCATGGCATGGAATAACATTGATGGAAAGTATATTCTTTCCAAAGTTCGCCACCCATGAAGAGAATCAAGGTATGATTCATGTTCTCCACCTGTGAATATAAAGATAATCGAGTCTATGGTGGCTGATAATCAGGTCTGCGGTAGATGGATAATCAGACCTATGGTGGCCGATAATCAGCTCTATGGTGGCCAAGGGTACAAAAAAATAGCTTGATCAGAATAGAGAATTGTAAGAGGGCGAAAAAGGCATGGAAACTGATCATAACTTAGGATGAAGTGTTTAGAGGCATGGTTCCAGATTTGAATGTGCTCAGCCTTCTATACTGAGATCAAGAATGATGCTGATGATGGCAACTGCTACGAGAAAGTTGGCTTTTAGTGGCGAATTTTTCAGCCGCGGTTTAATTTTTGCCAGTAAAACTCACTTTTAGTGACGAAGATTTGATGTCGTCACTAAGTATATATTATAGGCCGTACATTTAGTGGCAACACATATATCGCCCATTAACTTCATGGCGGAAATTTTTTACGCCAAGGGATTTTGGAGGGAAAGAAATTTAGTGGCGAATTTTGTCTTTCCGCCACTAATGGGTCTAGGACTTTTGTGGCAACTTTTTAGTTTTGTCGCTAATTGCTAAGATGTTTTACTTTTTTTACGCGATTTGTTATTTGCCACCATATGTGTGACCTTTTGCGGTGACTTTATATTTCCACTAAAAAAATATACCATAAGAAAGTTAGGTTTTAATGGCAATATTTTTAGTCACAACTATATTTTCACTACTAAAAACTCACCTTTAGTAGCAAAATCTGATGATGCCAAGGTTTTATAGTGTCGCTAATTGCTTAGGTATCTTACTTTTCGGTGTATTTTTTTTATAGGGTATAGGGGTGCTGATGGGCCAGGCTCAGCCGCTTTGGGCTGGACTTGGATATGTAATTAGGGCACGTTTAATAATTGGGCGGGCTTGGGTTGATTGATAGAAAGCTTAAAGCCCGGCTGGTCCATCCCATGTAAGGAATGCATGTAATTTAATTTAATTAGTTCAAACAATTGCTCAAATGCCCACACAAGTTATAAAAAGCACCGGTTTGTTAACTACCATTTTAAATTATGTATGCGCTTTTTTATGGTTTATGCATCATATATATATATATATAAATTTTTGTTGATGGAAGCTAATAAAAATAATTTTATCTTAAGTGAACAAGGCCATGCACGTTGGGAGGAAAGGACACGAGGAGACCATGGGCATTACACTCGCAAAGAGGAGGCACGAGAGGGAAAAGCTAGCGGTTGACATTCCACCAAACCTGATGCGAGCTATAGGCAACAATGCTCAGGCATTAATCACTGAGTTGGGCATTATTGTCAGACAGATGGCCCCGCTCCGATTTTCCAAATGGAAGGGTATTTCAGGTGATGAAAAGAATAAGAGGTTGTAGGCAACAAGGGTAAGTCATTTAAATTGAGAAGCTTATGTGAAAATTCTAGTTTCAGTTGATGTTACTACCTTGCATCTTATATATATAAATATATATTACTAAATTGATAGGTAAAAACAATTGCTTTTCAAATGTAGGAGGAGTTTCGGAGGCTATAGTCTCAGCCATCGGAGGAGGGTGTTGTTCCCATGACCGAGGATCACAAGTTTGAGGCCGTGCTCAGACTAGAGAAATTAGGATATATACGTGGTCGTGGGGCTGGTCCAAAGGTCATGACATCTACATCTGACAGCGGATCCATGCGCAGCTAGAGAGGAAGAATGAGGAGTTTCAGGAAGTGAGTTGAGGCAGATAGGAGGCTCTTTGAGACCATGAAAAATGAGAAGAGGTAGATGGCTTTGGGACTAGAGTCCATAGAGTCCCTGGTAGCATTGCAACAAGCACATGTGCATGCTTAAGTGCAAGGTAAGCTAAAGTCCCGGCTCACCACCATCCTCCAACCGTTCAAAGAGTCAGGGCAAATTCCGATGTAATGCATAGCTGATCAAAAGCCCGATCATTATGAGTTTTTTTTGTTTTGAATTTTTATTGTTTTATGACGATGTAAACTTAACTTTTACTACTCAAATACATTTGAACTTAATAAAATATTTAATTTGAAGTTATGTTTCAATACCTGAATGTGATGAAAATCTCATTTTATCATCTTATATAAGCTGTTTCGTGAAAAGGAAATAAAATTAAAATTTTTAATTCTAAACTTTTAGTTGCGGCGATACGTCTTCAGTAGAAGTAAATTAAAAGTCGTCGTTAAAGTTAAACTTTAGCGGCTACTAAAACTACTACTAAAACTGCTATAACAAATAGGGTTATGGACGTAGTTTCCTTGTTGAAGTTGCGTCCGCCTGATAAACTCATTAAAATTCTGCGTCTGACTCTAAAATTGACATGAAGAGTTTTGGTGTGCCCCTAAAACACACATGAAGATCTTGGTTTTGCCTACAAAGTCCAACTATCCATTTGTCTCAACCAAACCCCCCCCCCCCCCCCCCCCCAACAACACACACACACAAAAAAAAAAAACAAACCACAAACACACACACTGCACCTAAAAAATTAGAAGAAAAAAGGAAAATAAATAAATGAATTCACCTGCATCCATCACTAGCCATAATCGGGCCCAACTGGAGCCTGTTATGTGTCCTTTTGTTTAATATATTGTGCCAGGTTCGTCCTTAATGATAGTTGGGGCAAGGCCTGGTTTTCTAACGTATTTGATAAAAAAAAAATATTTTTCAAGCTTTGGATAAGGATGTCAGAAATAGAGCTTAAGAATTGGGTACTGGAGAAATGGGATTGCAAATGGGTATCAGATTATCCGAGTATTGAAGTCGTGGGATTTGGGGTGCTAGCTTAAGTGTAGGGATGGCATCGCCCCGGTCACTGGCACTTTGGGATGGTTTCTGACCTTGGGACGGGGATTGATTTGATTTTCTAGCATGTGTATAAGTATATGGACCGAGCATGGATAAAGTGATAGGTAGCTCAATATCTTATGTGTTTAGGGGTGTATGACATGCACATGATCAATTGCATAGCTGGATTTAGATCCATTGTTAGGGCAGAAAATCCTTTATCGTCAAGACCCGTCTGTGTTCCAACGTCCATTGGACTCTTATAGGTGATGTATTAAACAAAACAACAACAACAACAGATTGCTGGAATGCAACTTATGAAGATGGCTTTTTTAATGGTTTTCTTAGATTATGGATTTAAACTCATACCTAAAGATTAAATCCAAGTTGTAGCCAAGATCCAGGCTGTTGGGCCGGCATTGGTTCCAAATCCAATTTCTTATTGGGTCTAATTAAACTCAGGTTCATGCTCACAGGATATATGCTATTAAAATAGGATAAATGTAAAAAGGGTAATATTCAAGTGGGAACTGTTCTCACATATTATGTGGTGCCCAATTGTGAGCCCCATTTGGGGATGCGACCAGGGGAGATTGAAAGATTTATGTGAGACCACCATGAGTATCAAGTTTGACCCCAAACTCATGCCCCTAACCCCTTCATCCGTGGCCCACACGTTTAATGGCTTTATATTAAAAAAAAAATATTCAACCCTCGATCCAACGATTCAGTCCATTCGGATGTGTGCAAATCCTTAAGATTAGTGACTATCAGGGGGTTCCCTATTGGTTGCTATGTTTGGATGGGTTGCTAACTGGGCCCCGCAAAAACAAATTGTCATATAATAGGTGAGAATTAGTTCTCGCTTGAATATTTCCAATGTAAAAAAGATATATCTTTATTTTTTTCCATAAAGTTGAGATTATATTAAAAGAGGAAACAAGGTTCATAAAAGCATCAAAACAATCTAGAGGCAATAGAAATACATAACCATGAAACGCAGAATTTCCGCCGTTCCTTCAAGTGGAAAACCTGAAATGTCCGGATTTCCGCAGATCCAGGTAGCGGTAAACTAGCATTTTTTGCTCAAACCGACCTTAATTCCTTAATTCCTTGCTTACCAAACTGACCTTTCCACTTCCAACAAGACTCGGGCTGAGTTGACTTGGATGACTCAGCCATCTCTTTCTCCCACCTCCTAACTCCTGGAAAAAGTAATCTCGACTACCTCCTTGTTGTTGTCTCTATGGAATGTCAGGCTCTACATCCAACTTCAAAATGGATCATGTAAAGAGAGATCCACAACATATTTAAGATTTGCATCTCTGAAATTAATTGAGGACGTACTCTCTTTCCTTGATTTGATGACTAGGGTTGAAACAAATATCCGATTATCAGATGTCTCCAACTCGAAAATAGACAAGGAACTTAAATTTTAAGCCGATATAAAATAGGTTCTGAATCTGAAACTTATTTTTGGATTTAGAAAGAAATTGGGTACAGTTGTGAATCCATGCATGTTCCATCCTAATGGCCCATAATTGAACCTTCTAATTATACCTAGGGATGCAAATGAATATCCAATTATTCGGAGGTTTTAACCTGTTAAAAACTGGGTATATATGGAACTTATTTAGGTTCCGTTTCGTAAATGGGTCTCAAACCGGAGCCCAATTTAACTTCCGACTGCTAAACAAGTCTAGTTTCAATCCATACGAATCCCAACCTGTGGACTGGGACCCAACCAGTAGATATTTGTTTTTAAGATATGGTTTGACTTTGTATAGGCTAATGTCAAAAAATTCATGCAACAACTTATATATAAATTAGTTTTTAAGATATTTGGATATATCAATTGTGGATGGTAGACTGATGCACTGTTATTAGGTTAGATGATATCCCTTTTTGGATTTTTTGGGCTGAATGATATCCTTATTTCAAGCAAAAATAAAAAAAGAACTCGGAACCAGTCCTGTTAATGGTAATGAATCTGGAACGAGGAAAACGGGTTCTAAGTCTGAACTAGATTTGACCATACAAAACGGTTCAGTCTCAGTCCAGTATGATCTCGGTTCAGAATCAACCTGCTGGCATCCATAGTTATAGCTCAAACATCCGGCACTCATGGGAGAGAGAAAAATAGAGTAAACGGCGTGATTTAAAGATGACAGCTAGCACTCCTATGGCTAGGTGTATGCCTCATCAATAAATAAACAATTGCAAGCGCCATCTCCTTTGGAAATGGATAAATGACTCCGCCCTTCTCTTTTATTCTTTTACACGTCTCTTCCTTTTGTTTTCTATTATTCATGTTGCTAAGTTTCCCACCGTTGTAATCTCTCATTTTCTTTCAAGGCCTTTTTTTTGGAAGAGGTAAAGAGGCAAAATGAAATGGATATTGGATTGCGTAACTGCATCCATGCTCAAAGGGCAATTTCCACATACGGGCTTTTAAGAAAATGGAATCCTTACTCATCCATGGTAGTATCTTCTTCTCTCTCTACTGAAATATTCTGATTTCTATTTACTCTCTGAATTATCTCCCTCTCTCGCTAAATCATTTTTCTGTTAAAATCTATTACATGTCCTATTCTCCTTTTGTGCCCTCTTTCCACCTCATGAAGTTGGAAATTAAACTGGATCCATTTGATAGGTTTTGGGTCATTTATGACTTTGTGGAAAGTTAAAATTTCTTAGGTCTTTTACGACTTTGTGGAAAGTTAAAATCTTTTTCTCAAGGACTTTGTTTTCAAATGTGACCTTATGGGTGTCCATGATTGTTGTAACTTTAAAATAATAATACTGCAAGTGCAAGAGTGTCTATGGAAGAGACAGTGGCAAGTATGAGTAGAACCCAAACGAACCGAATCAAAGAAATCTTAAATGATGAGTCTAACTAATAAACCAGTAATCAAATAGAGTTTTAATGGATTTTATAATTAAATAAAATAATTAAATAAAAAGTGAGAAAATCAGATAGGGAAAGTGATTGAAGGAACAAATTAACTCAAACAAAAGCCTAGAGAGTTTGAACATCTAGAACCCTTTTGAGCAAGATAGTGAGTAGGTCGATTCCAGGTTTTAAGAATGAACTCAAAAAAATTGGGTGGACTAAACTCGACAACTTGATGACTCAAAGATGATGGAAGATGGATACCAATCAGATGGAATAAAAGACTTGCAATATATTGCTTCAATCACTTTCATAGCATAGGAGTATATCAAGATTCTTGTAAACCGGAGAGGATAGGGAGATGCCTCACCACTTGGGCTACAAGTGTATTGGCGGATCTTATCCATTAGTCTATTAATTCCTGATCTAGGTTAAAGTCATTAATTTAAATTCAAGTATGACAATGTATGCAAGTAACTTCGTAACTTAGCCATGTCTAGGTCTTGTATAGGCATTGGTCCCGGTTCGGAACTTAATTATTGAGGCCCTAAACCGAACTTAACACATTTTTATCTCTAGGTCCACATAATGAGCTACCAACTCAAGCTGACTTTGAGATAGGTCAAATCTAGTTCAAAACTACTGTCTAAACTAGCCCAACTAGTTTTTTAACTACAAAAAATACAAAATATATGGGAGCTACTTTTCAATTGTTGACTAAAATCCTTAATATATATTGACTTAATATGTGACATCTTGGTAGCGGCCATGAAAAGGAGAAACTTCTATGAGGAGGCCAATATACCAATAAAAAATGAGAGGCCCATTAAGTAAAAGATACCTAGAAAAATTGAGTGGGCATTATTTGTGATGTACAATGTAATTTTTAAAATATTTGGGATCCATGGCCATCCCCTCCCTCCCCATAACTCTATTTTTGCCTTGCCGTCTTCTTTGTCACTCCAATGGCCCTACTAGATGCAGTAGGGGGTTATAGATTAGTGATATACCAAAAGCCTTCTTCATTGCATTTTCTAGCCATTCAATCTAGCTAAAGTGATGAAACTGATGGTTAAATTGAAAGGAAGAGAATTTTTTATTGAGCATCAATAATCTAATTCTTATAATGCATTAATAATAAAGAATTATCAAAAGATTATTTGTGGTTCAAAATCTTGAAATGGCCAGGGAATGAACATAAACTGTTTTGCATCCCTTACTCCATAGATGGAATCACAATCTCCAAACAATATTGTACACAAACTTCATGTACCTTGTTTCTGATATGCACAAGAAAAGAAAATTGATTAACGCATTAAGAATCAAGATCTTTTAAAAACTATATCAAAATCTTGAAATAGGAAGAGGATGGACTTGGACTATTTTGCATACCATGCTCCATATGTAGAATCAAAATCTTTAAACCATATCTTTTACAATCCTCATTTATCTTATTGCTGATATGTACGAGATATGTTACAATAAATGCAATATTTGATCTTTCAGTAAATAGAGTAATGCATTAGCAATAACAATCTTTCAAAAGTTTAGATCAAATTCTTAAAAAACAAGGGGAAGCACCTGGATTATTTTGGATCCCACACTCTACATGTAGAAGCAAAATCTTTGAACCATATCTTTTACAATCTTCATGGCCTTAGCTCTGATATGTTTTAATCAGTGCATTATTGGATTTTTCTGCAAATAGACTAATGCATTAAGAATCAAAATCTTTCAAAGAAGATTTTGTAGCTCAAACTGCAATCTTTCAGACACTACCAATAGTTGAAATCTTGACAAAACATGGGGAAGCAATTATACTATTTTGCATCCCACACTCCACATATAGAAGCAAAATCTTTGAACCATATCTTTAACAATCTTCATGACCTTATCTCTGATATGTTACAATCAGCGCATTAATGGATTTCTCAATAAATAGAGTAATGCATTAGGAATCAAAATCTTTGAAAGATTATTTTATATGTCAAATTCTTGAAATATTAAGGGGATGAACGTCTTAGACTGTTTTGATTCCCTATATATAGATCTAGATGGTGTGTTGAAAAATTCACATTTGGTTGATGTTTATGCAGATGAATGATCTTTTCACTCATCTCTCTTCTGCAGGCAAGTTTGTTGCGAATCTCTATTCAAGTAGTTTATTTTTTTTTATTGTTGTTGCAGGTGCAATTTTCCTTAGCTTCATCTTTGTTAAATGATAGAAAAGGATAGTAGTTGGTCCACCTTTGTTTCTTGCTCCTCAGGTTCCAACCTGTGATCCTTAAAAATCATCAAGGAGGTCGTTACAAAGAAAACCAGTCAAAGGGTTTGGCATTGTTTAAATGTTGATGCCATATCTTGGTTCTTTGTGAATGGTTAAAATAGTTTTTTTTTTTCTTGTATGTGGGAGAAATGGTGAAGTATCTTAATCCTAAACTAGCCTAGTCTAAGTCTTAGGGATCATCCCCAGGGTGCTCCACTTCATTGCTCCACCATAGGGCCTTTATTCGGGCTCTACCAGTCTATGTCCGATGTTGTACTCTGCGTCACTGGACGCTCCACACCACAGTGAGCTTTCCCTACTATCACTTCCCAAATCAAGCATTAGGTGGGACCCACTTTGTAATTCTTCTAGACCAAAAACGAGCCCTTTTCCTCGTCTGGGGTCTCTTGAGGTGATCTTAGCCATAGATTTTGTTTGTGGTTATGAATGAAAGCTAGTTATAATTTCTTTTACAAACTATTCTTAGTTCTTCTTACCCAATAAAAAAACCCACTATTTTTGTCGGTTCACCTTTTCATTCGATACTTTTAAATAGCTTTTGGTTTGTTTTTGGAACTACACTCGGTAGTTTGTTTTCTTTTCTAAACTCAAAACTCTTACTTTTTAGAGAGTTACAAATCAATATAAATCAACAACATTACTAGCCCTGGAAATTATAGTATGGAAAAATCAGTGCCCACATCATCAGCAGCTAAAATCGATTCCACATAAACACCTTATTATTAATTTTCCCCACTCTGCAAAGACATGTTATCTTTTATGTAGAAAAATGAAGCCAGTACTGGAGTCTCACCAAACTTATAAAAGGCAATGCCTACATAGGGATGGTGAGGGTTTGGGTTCAATAGGTGACCTGCCTGGCCTGTACCAAATAGGGCTGGGCTTGATAGTGTGTCTGTCAGGTTCATACCAGATATTGATTATCAGAATTTGACCCGAGTCGGGTTAAGGGCTGATTGGAATTTGGTTGCGGCCCAACCCTGCCCTGATTTTAAATTTTAGATATTACTCTAAAAGCCATTAAACACCACTCTTTTATGGCACAACTGGTTTCAAAAAAACACATTACAAAGAGGAGTATGTGACCCATCACAATTCTTGTAACTCCATTTGAGTCTAGGAACTAATTCTTCTTTCCGAACTCTTCTCCCTTGTTCTGTTGCCCATTCCATCCCTTTATGTGTCTCTTGGTTTGCTTATGTAACTGAATTGGAATTACTTTCCATGCAGGATCACAGAGGCTCTGAAAAGTGTTCTACAACTCTGATTTCTTGAAGTTACAATCTCAAGGGACCTTCGTGCCGTACCAGATGAGGGTGGTTTGTAGCACTTCATGGCAAGGAAATAACATTGATGGAAAGTATTTCTTTCCGAAGTTCTCCATCCATGAAGAGAATCAAGGTATGATTCATGTTCTCCACTTGTGAATATAAAGATGATCAAGTCTATGGTAGCTGATAATCAGGTCTATGGTAGATAGATGGATAATCAGCTCTATGGTGGCCGATAATCAGCTCTATGGTGCCCAAAGGGTACAAAAAATAGCTTGATCATAATAGAGAATTGTAAGAGGGCAAAAAAGGCATGGGAAGTGATCATAACTTAGGATGAAGTGTTTTGAGGCATGGTTCCAGATTTGAATGTGCCCAGCCTTCTAATTCTACTACGATCAAGAGTGAATCGAATGATGGCAACTATATGAGAAAGTTGGCTTTTAGTGGCGAATTTTTCAGCCGCAGTTTAAGTTTTTACTAGTAAAACTTACTTTTAGTGACGGAAGTTTGAGGTCGTCACTAAATATATTATATCGTGTACATTTTGTGGCAACACATATGTCGTAGGTAATGTTTGCCACTAACTCTATGGCGGAAAATTTTTACGCCAAGGGGTGTTAGAGGGAAAGAGATTTAGTGGCGAGTTTTTTCTTTCCGCCACTAATGGTTTAGGACTTTTGTGGCAACTTTTTAGTTTCGTCGCAATTTCTTATTTGGTATTGGCGACCTTTTGCAGTGACTTTATATTTCCACTAAAAATATACCACAAGAAAGTTAGGCAATATTTTTCGTCACAATTTAATTTTCACCATTAAATACTCACCTTTAGTGGCAAAATCTGATGACGCCAAGGTTTTATAGTGATCGTATTTAGTGGCAACTCATATGTTATGGCCGAAGGTCATTTTGAAGGAAAAGATAATTGGCGGCAAGTTTTAATCTTTTACCACTAATGATAAAGGATTTTAGTGGCAACCTTTTTTTCGTCGCTAATTGCTTAGGTGTCTTACTTTTAGGTGTATTTTTTTATAGGGTATAGGGGTGCTCATGGGCCAGGCCCAGCTCGCTTTGGGTTGGACTTGGATATGTAATTAGGGCACTTTTAATAAGTATTGGGCGGACTTGGGTTGGTTGATAGAAAGCTTAAAGCCCGGCCTGGCCTATCCCATGTAAGGAATGCATGTAATTTAATTTAATTACTATAAGCAATTGCTCAAATGACCACACAAGTGATAAAAAGTGCTGGTATGTTAACTACCATTTTAAATTATGTATGTGCTTTTTTATGCTTTATGCATCATATATATAATTTTTTGTTGATGGAAGTTAATAAATTTATTTTTATCTTAAGTGAACAATGGGAAGAAAGGACAAGAGAGGACCATGGGCATTACACTCGCAAAGTGGAGGCATAAAGGGGAAAAGCCAGCGGTGGACATTCCACCAAACTTGATGCGAGCTGTAGGCAACAATGCTCAAGCATTAATCATTGAGTTGGGCATTATTGTCAGATAGATTGTCATGACATCGACAGCTGGGCAATGGATCCATGCGCTTCTAGAGAGGAAGAATAAGGAGTTCAAGAGGCGACCTGAGGCGGATAGGAGGCTCTTCGAGTCGATGGAAATTGAGTAGAGGGAGATGGCTTTGCGACTAGAGTCCCAAGTAGCATTGCAGCAAGCATAGGTGCGTGCTTAAGTGCAAGCTAAGCTAAAGTCGTGGATCACCACCATCCTCCAACAATCCAAAGAGTCAGGGCAAATCCTGATGTAATGCATAGCTACTCAAAAGCCCGATCATCATGATTTTTTTTATTTGAATTCAATTTTTTTTTTATTTATGACGATGTAAACTTAACTTTTGCTACTCAAATAAGTTTGAACTTAATAAGTTTTTAAATTTGAAGTTATGTTTCAATACTTAGATCTGATGAAAATCTCATTTTATCATCTTATATAAGTTGTTTCATGAAAAGGAAATAAAATTTAACAAATTAATATTAATTTATTTATTTTTTGTTTTTTTTGTTTTGCTATTGGAGGGTTCTCAACCCTTTGGGCTGGACTAATCCCTCTGGGCCTAGAGAGAAGCCGGGTAAACTTCCATGTAGCTCGAGTGTGGTAGTGCAGTTTAGAACCTACAACCCCCGCGTGCAAACCGTGGTCCTAGGGCAACTGAGCTATTGTAATGGTTTGATCGACTGGATTATATTTATAAATGTAATACTCAAGAAATCTCTCATGTAGTGAAACATATAAAGAAGAATACGGCAGAGGAATGGGCAGAAGTACTGTACACCCATCTCACACATTCTATTTTTTCTCATGGTACTAGAGCCCAGCACAATCACCACTTTCTCATATTAAATTTCATCAGCTAACAATTCCTACCAAAATTCCAAGGTTTTGGTAGAGACAACATAAATACTTTTCTAATATTCCCCTTTGGGTGGAGACCATTACTCAACAACACACATTTGCTCATGTCCTTTGGGTGGGTCCCACTTTATCATCAATTTGAATGGAAAATCCAACAACCAGTTTCTGCCCCACCCCCACCCACCCCCACCCAACCGAATACTTCATGAATCCTTAGGAGTTGGATTCACAGTCAATTTCTTCATATCTAACTTAAAGTAATAAAGTCGTGGGTCACAGCTCAAGGATTTTTCCTTTTTATACAAGATCGAGAGAATAGAAGAATTGGAAATACTCTGAAACTTCCTTTGTAAGATGAACTCACCTAAATCAACAACAACTTCATCTCTAATTTAAAGCATTAAAGTAGTGGGTAACAGCTCAAGGATTTTTTCTTTTTTATACAAGATCATGAGATTAGAAGCATTGGAAATACTTGAACCTTTCTTTGTACCACCTACACACACACACACACACACAAATGGATACCTAGCACGTTGGATGCACAGGAGGACTCTACTTGCATACTGCGTGGTCTGTGTACATCATTTAATCAATCAATCCACTTATTTATTTAAAAAGTGATGTATTAAGGGCAGAAAATCCTTTACCGTCAAAACCCGTCTGTGTTCCGACGTCCATTGGACTGTTATAGGTGATGTATTAAACAAAACAACAACAACAACAGATTGCTGGAATGCAACATATGAAGATGGCTTTTTTAATGGGTTTCTTAGATTATGGATTTAAACTCATACCCAAAGATTAAATCCAAGTTTTAGCCTAGATCCAGGCTGTTGGGCCGGCATTGGATCCAAATCCAATTTCTTATTGGGTCCAATTAAACTCAGGTTATTCCGCGCACATGATATATACTATTAAAATACGATAAATGTAAAAAAGATATATCTTTATTTATTTTTTCCATAAAGTTGAAATTATATTAAAAGAGGAAACAAGGTTCATAAAAGCATCAAAACAACCTAGAGGCAATAGAAATACATAACCATGAAATGCAGGATTTCCGCCGTTCCTTGAAGAGGAAAACCTGAAATGTCCGGATTTCCGCATATCCGAGTAGCGGTAAAATAGAATTTTTTTTCTAAAACTGACCTCTCCACTTCCAACAAGACTCGGGCTGACTTGACTTGGATGACTCAGCCATCTCTTTCTCCCACCTCCTAACTCCTAGAAAAAGTAATGTCGACTAACTCCATGTTGCTGTCTCTATGGAATATCAGGCTTTACATCCAACTTCGAAATGGATCATGTCAAGAGAGACCCACAACAGATTTAAGATTTGTATCTCTGAAATTAATTGGGGACGTACTCTCTTTCGTTGATTTGATGACTAGGGTTGAAACATATATCCGATTATCAGATGTCTCCAACTCGAAAATAGACAAGGAACTTAAATTTTAAGCCGATAAAAAATAGGTTCTGAATTTGAAACTTATTTTTTGGATTTAAAAAGAAATTGGGTACACTTCTGAATCCATGCATGTCCCAATCTAATGACACATAATTGAACCTTCTACTTATACCTAGGGATGCAAATGAATATCCAATTATTCGGAGGTTTTAACCTATTAAAAATTGGGTATGGAACGTATTTAGGTTCCGTTTCATAAATGAGTCTGAATCCGGTGCCCAATTTAACTTCCAATTGCTAAACAGGTCTAGTTTCCGGTTGGATGATATCCCTTTTTGGATTTTTTTAGGTAGAATTATATCCTTATTTCAAGAAAAAATAAAAAAGAAGTTTGAACTAGTCCTCTTAACGGAACCGTCTCTGGAGCGAGGAAAACGGGTTCCGAGTCTGAATTAGATTTGACTTTACAAAACGGTCCGATTTCAGTCTAGTATGATCTCGGTTCGGAATCAACCTGCTAGCATCCTTAGTTGTAGCCCAAACATCCGGCACTCATAGTAGAGAGAATAATAGAGTAAACGTCGTGATTTAATGATGACAGCTAGCACCAATATGGCTCGGTGTATGCCTCATCAATAAATAAACAATTACAAGCGCCATCTCCTTTGGAAATGGATAAATAACTCTGCCCTTCTCTTTTGTTCTTTTACACTTCTCTACCTTTTGTTTTTTATTCTTCCTGTTGCTAAGTTTCCCACCGTTCTAATCTCTCCTTTTCTTTCATGGCCTTTTTTTCTGGAAGAGGTAAAGAGGCAAAATGAAATGGATATTGGATTGCGCAACTGCATCAATGCTCAATGGGCAATTCCCACATACGGGCTTTTAAGAAAATGGAATCCTTACTCATCCATGGTAATATCTTCTTCTCTGTCTACTGAAACATTCTAATTTCTATTTACTCTCTGAATTATCTCCCTCTCTCGCTAAATCATTTTTCTGTTAAAATCTATTTTATGTGCTATTCTCCTTTTGTGCCCTCTTTCCACCTCTGGAAGTTGGAAATGAAACTGGATCCATTTGAAAGGTTTTGGGTCGTGTATGACTTTGTGGAAAGTTAAAATTTCTTAGGTCTTTTACGACTTTGTGGAAAGTTAAAATCTTTTTCTCAAGGACTTTGTTTTCAAATGTTATCTTATGGGTGTCCATGATTGTTGCAACTTTAAAATACTAATGCCGCAAGTGCAAGACTGTATGTGGAAGAGACAGTGGCAAGTATGAGTAGAACCCACAGGAACCGAATCAAAGAAATCTTAAATAATGAGTCTAACTAATAAACTAGTAATGAAATAGAGTTTTAATGGATTTTAGAATAAAATAAAATAATTTAATAAAAAGTGAGAAAATCATATAGGAAAAGTTATTGAAGGAACAAATTAACTCAAACTAAAGCCTAGAGAGTTTGAACATCTAGAACCCCATTGAGCAAGATAGTGAGTGGGTCGATTCCAGGTTTTAAGAATGAACTCAAAAGAAATTGGGTGGACTAAACTCGACAACTTGATGATTCAAAGATGATGGAAGATAGATACCAATCAGATAGAGTAAAAGACTTGCAATATATTGCTTCAATCACTTGCATAGCATAGGATTATATTAAGATTCTTGCAAACCGGAGAGGATAGGGAGATGCCTCACCACTTGGGCTACAAGTGTATTGGCGGATCTTATCCATTAGTCTATTAATTCCTGATCTAGGTTAAAGTCATTAATTTAAATTCAAGTATGATAATGTATGCAAGTAACTTTGTAACTTAGCCATGTCTAGGTCTTGTCTAGGCATTGGTCCCGGTTCGGAACTTAATTACTGAGGCCCTAAACCGAACCTAACACATTTTTATCTCTAGGTCCACATAATGAGCTACCAACCCAACCTGACTTTGAGATAGGTAAAATCTAGTTCAAAACTACTGTCTAAACTAGCCAAACTAGTTTTTTAACTACACAAAATACAAAATATATGGGAGCTACTTTTCAATTGTTGACTAAAATCCTTAATATATATTGACTTAATATGTGACATCTTGGTAGCGGCCATGAAAGGAGAAACTTCTATAAGGAGGCCAATATACCAATAAAAAATGAGAGGCCCATTAAGTAAAAGATAACTAGAAAAATTGAGTGGGCATTATTTGTGATGTACAATGTAATTTTTAAAATATTTGGGATCCATGGCCATCCCCTCCCTCCCCATAACTCTATTTTTTCCTTGCCGTCTTCTTTATCACTCCAATGTCCCTACTAGATGCAGTAGGGGGTTATAGATTACTGATATACCAAAAGCCTTCTTCATTGCATTTTCTAGCCATTCAATCTAGCTAAAGTGATGAAACTGATGGTTAAATTGAAAGGAATAGAATTTTTATTAACCATCAATAATCTAATCCTTATAATGCATTAATAATAAAGAATTATCAAAAGATTATTTGTGGTTCAAAATCTTGAAATGGCCAGGGAATGAACATAAACTGTTTTGCATCCCTTACTCCATAGATGGAATCAAAATCTCCAAACAATATTGTACACAAACTTCATGTACATTGTACACAAACTTCATGTACCTTATTTCTCATATGCACAAGAAAAGAAACAAGTGCGATACTGGATTCTCAAAAAATTGATTAACGCATTAAGAATCAAGATCTTTTAAAGATTATATCAAAATCTTGAAATAGGAAGAGGATGGACTTGGACTATTTTGCATACCATGCTCCATATGTAGAATCAAAATCTTTAAATTAAACCATATCTTTTACAATCCTCATTTACCTTATTGCTGATATGTACGAGATATGTTACAATAAATGCAATATTTGATCTTTCAGTAAATGGAGTAATGCATTAGCAATCACAATCTTTTAAAAGTTTAGATCAAATTCTTAAAAAGCAAGGGGAAGCACCTGGATTATTTTGAATCCCACACTCTACATGTAGAAGCAAAATCTTTGAACCATATCTTTTACAATCTTCATGGCCTTATCTCTGATATGTTTTAATCAGTGCATTATTGGATTTTTCTGCAAATAGACTAATGCATTAAGAATCAAAATCTTTCAAAGAAGATTTTGTAGCTCAAATTGCAATCTTTCAGACACTACCAATAGTTCAAATCTTGACAAAACATGGCGAAGCAATTATACTATTTTGTATCCCACACTCCACATATAGAAGCAAAATCTTTGAACCATATCTTTAACAATCTTCATGACCTTATCTCTGATATGTTGCAATCAGTGCATTAATGGATTTCTCAATAAATAGAGTAATGCATTAGGAATCAAAATCTTTCAAAGATTATTTTATATGTCAAATTCTTGAAATATTAAGGGGATGAACGTCTTAGACTGTTTTGATTCCCTATATATAGATGTTGTTGGTCTGTTGAAAAACCCATGGTCGGTAGATGTTTATGCAGATGAATGATATTTTCACTCATCTCTCTTATGCAGGCAAGTTAGTTGCAGATCTCTATTCAAGTTGTTTATTTTGCTGGTTTTTTTTTTTTTTTCTTGTTGCAAGTGTAGTTTCCTTAGCTTCGTCTTTGTTAAATGATAGAAAAGGATAGTAGTTGGTCCACCTTTGTTTCTTACTCCTCAGTATCCAACATGTGATCCTGACGGTTTGGCATTGTTTAAATGTTGATGCCATATATTGTTTCCTTGTGAATGGCTAAAATAGTTTTTTTTTTTTTTTTTTTTTTTTTGCTTGTATGTGGGAGGAATGGTAAAGTATCTCAATACTAAACTATCCTAGTCTAAGTCTTAGGGATCATTCCTTAGATGCTCCACTTCATTGCTCCACCATAGGGCCGGCCTCTATTCGTGCTCTACCAGTCTATGTCCTCTGTTGTACTCCACACCACAGGACGCACCACACCACAGTGAGCTTTCCCTACTATCACTTCCCAAATCAAGCATTAGGTGGGACCCACTTTGTAAATCTTCTAGAGCAAAAACAAGCCATTTTCCTCTTCTCGAGTCTCATGAGGTGATCTTAGTCATCGATTTTGTTTATGGTTATGAATGAAAGCTAGTTATAATTTCTTTTACAAACTATTCTTAGTTCTTCTTAACCAAAAAAATATATATATGTATATATATATATATATATATTCTTATTTTCATTCGTTACCATTAAATAGCTTTTGATATGTTTTTGGAACTACACTCGGTAGTTTTTTTTTTTTTTTTTTTTTTTCTTTTCTACACTCAAAATTCTTACTTTCTAGAGAGTTTCAAATCAATATAAATCAACAACATTACTAGCCTTGGAAAATTATAGCATGGAAAAATAAGTGCCCACATCATTGGCAGCAAAAATAGATTCCACATCAACACCTTATTATTAATTTCCCCTCTCTGCACAGACAAGTTATCTTTTATGCAGAAAAATGAAGCCACTGGAGTCTCACCAAACTTATAAAAGGCCATGCCTACATAGGGATGGTGAGGGTTTGGGTTCAATAGGTGACCTGCCTGGCCTGTACCAATTAGGGCTGGGGTTGATACTGTGTCTGTCAGCTTCAAACCAGATATTGATTATCAGAATTTGACCCGAGTCGGGTTAAGGGCTGATTGGAATTTGGTTGCGGCCCAACCCTGCCCTGATTTTAAATTTTAGATATTACTCTAAAAGCCATTAAACACCACTCTTTTATGGCACAATTGGTTTCAAAAAACACATTACAAAGAGGAGTATGTAACCCAGCACAGTTCCTGTAACTCCATTTGAGTCTAGGAACTAATTCTTCTTTCCGAACTCTAGCTTCTCCCTTGTTCTGTTGCCCATTGTATCCCTTTACGCGTCTCTTGGTTTGTTTATGTAACTGAATTGGAATTACTTTCCATGCAGGGTCAAAGAGGCTATGAAAACCGCTTTTAGTTCTACAACTCTGATTTCTTGAAGTTACAATCTTAAGGGACCGTCGTGCCGTACCAGATGACCTATGCCCTCCGCAGGTTATTTCTCAATGTGAGGGTGGTTTGTAGCACTTCATGGCATGGAATAACATTGATGGAAAGTATATTCTTTCCAAAGTTCTCCATCCATGAAGAGAATCAAGGTATGATTCATGTTCTCCACCTGTGAATATAAAGATAATCAAGTCTATGGTGGCTGATAATCAGGTCTGTGGTAGATGGATAATCAGACATATGGTGGCCGATAATCAGCTCTATGGTGGCCAAAGGGTACAAAAAAATAGCTTGAGCAGAATAGAGAATTGTAAGAGGGCGAAAAAGGCATGGGAACTGATCATAACTTAGGATGAAGTGTTTTGAGGCATAGTTCCAGATTTGATTGTGCCCAGCCTTCTATACTGATATCAAGAATGACGCTGATGATGGCAACTACCACAAGAAAGTTGGCTTTTAGTGGCGAATTTTTCAGCCGCGGTTTAATTTTTGCCAATAAAACTCACTTTTAGTAACGGAGACTTGATGTCGTCACTAAATATATATATTATAGGTCGTACTGCCCGTACATTTAGTGGCAACACATATGTCTCAAGTAAAGTTCGCCACTAACTTCTTGGCAGAAATTTTTTCGCCAAGGGGTTTTGGTGGGAAAGAGATTTAGTGGCGAGTTTTGTCTTTCCACCACTTATGGGTCTAGGACTTTTGTGGCAACTTTTTAGTTTTGTCGCTAATTGCTAAGATATTTTACATTTTTTCCGCAATTTGTTAGTTGCCAACTGTATGTGTGACCTTTTGCGGTGACTTTATATTTCCACTGAAAAAATATACCATAAGAAAGTTAGGTTTTAATTGCAATATTTTTAGTCACAATTAAATTTTCACCACTAAAAACTCACCTTTAATGGTAAAATCTGATAATGCCAAGGTTTTATAGTGTCGCTAATTGCTTAGGTGTCTTACTTTTAGGTGTATTTTTTTTATAGGGTATAGGGGTGCTGATGGGCCAGGCCCAGCTCACTTTGGGCTGGACTTGGATATGTAATTAGGGCAAGTTTAATAATTGGCGGACTTGGGTTGATTGATAGAAAGCTTAAAGCCCGGCCTGGTCCATCCCATGTAAGGAATGCATGTAATTTAATTTAATTAGTTTAAAAAATTGCTCAAATGCCCACACAAGTTATAAAAAGCGCCGGTATGTTAACTACCATTTTAAATTATATATGTATGCACTTTTTTATGGTTTATGCATCATATATATAATTTTTTGTTGATGGAAGCTAATAAATTTAATTTTATCTTAAGTGAACAAGGCCATGCACGTTGGGAGGAAAGGACAAGAGGAGACCATGGGCATTACACTCGCAAAGAGGAGGCACGAGGGGGAAAAGCTAGCGGTTAACATTCCACCAAACCTGATGCGAGCTATAGGCAATAATGCTCAGGCATTAATCACTGAGTTGGGTATTATTGTCAGACAGATGGCCCCGCTCCAATTTTCCAAATGGAAGGGTATTTCAGGTGATGAAAAGAATAGGAGGTGATAGGCAACAAGGGTAAGTCATTTAAATTAAGAAGCTTATGTGTTAGCTCGAAAAATTCTAGTTTCATTTGATGTTACTACCTTGCATCTTATATATATAAATATATATTACTAAATTGATAGGTAAAAACAATTGCTTTTCAAATGTAAGAGGAGCTTCGGAGGCTATACTCTTAGCCATTGGAGGAGGGTGTTGTTCCCGAGGCTCATAGGTTTCAGGTAGTGCTTGGACCAGAGGGATCAGGGTATATATGCGTGGTCCTGGGGCTGATCCAAAGCCCATAACATCTACAACTGACAGCGGATCCATGCACAACTAGAGAGGAAGAATGAGGAGTTCAAGAGGCGAGCTAAGGCGGATAGGAGGCTCTTCGAGTCAATGGAAAATGAGAAGAGGGAGATAGCTTTGCGACTAGAGTCCCTAAAGTCCCAAGCAGCATGGCAGCAAGCATACATGCATGCTCAAGTGCAAGCTAAGCTAAAGTCCCAGCTCACCACCATCCTCAACAATCCAAAGAGTTAGGGAAAATTCCAATGTAATGCATAGCTGCTCAAAAGCCCGGTCATCATGAGTTTTTCTTCTTTTTTTTTTATGATGATGTAAATTTAACTTTTGCTACTCAAATACATTTTTGAAGTTTTGTTTCAATACTTGGATGTGGTGAAAATCTCTTCTTCTTTTTTTTTTTTTTTTTTTTTTTTTTTTTTTTTTTTTTTTTCATCTTATATAAGCAGTTTCACGAAAAGGAAATAAAATTCAACAAATTAATAATGAAACAATTGCTCACATCACGTTGTTGTTGCTAGTGAAGGTGTGCAACAAGCATGGGCCAATACAGTCAAAAATATCTTTTTCTAAACCCCTAGACCACAAAAATATGTCTTTCCCTCTCCCACAACCGGTTATGTGCCACACGCCCATCTAAAATAAAAATAAAAAATAAAAACTCCACCTCCACATCGAGTTATTTCTCTGATCTAAAAAATCTAACTCTCACTACTATTTTGTTAAAAGTATAAATATTTTCATAGAACAAAGAACTCTATGTATTACGTGCATTTCCCTGGATGCATGACAGTTAAGAGAGATGCAGTATTAGAAAAGTTTAGTTTCTAATACGAGGAGAACATGAGATATCAAGCCAATCATATGATCCCAAAATTTTAACAGCCATGCACACGTTATGAATTACATACGAAAAAGTTTCCAAAAGTGAATAATGTGCATCAATTTAGAATCCTTGTCAAATCAAGAGATCTGTGTGCGCGCATCGGATTGGTGTGAAATGGTGCAAAATTTCCACTAGCACGAACCCATGGGAGTAACAATGTAGATTTTCGACCAATGCTAGGGCGCATTTTAGAAATGTGTATTCCGCGAAATATAAGTATAAACATATTCTATTTTATTAATATGCTTCATTTTTCATCGTTTGGTGCAGACCTTTTTAAAAAGGAAAAGCAACTTTTTTTTTGCTTGATTCTCTACAAGCTGGCTAAAAATGCAACTCCAAGAAGAGTATAAAAAGGTAGTGCATTCCAGAGAAAAGCGAAAGTACGTGGACTTCCATTTCTACAAATTAGTAGTTCACAAGCACACCCTTCCAAGTCGAGAAATTGGGACAACCAAACAGGCTTGACTCTGCATATTGGGCGGGTTGTTCAAAAAGTGCATTGGTTAAGCATTTGACCGAGCGTGGTCTGGAATGGTACTAAAGTTGCATGCTAAGGGAAATTCAAAATCCGAAAAGAGTTTGAGCACTCATTGAGGGCCCATACTCATGTCACGAAAAAACATGATCCATTGGTCCTCAGGGACGTAGATCTCTCGACAAACCATCCTAACCTCATACTTGAACAATAAACAAAAAATCATGATAATGATGGTATTATATCATTCTAGGAAAATATTGCAATGCTATCTAAGCTAGTTTCTAAATACTGTCAATATTAGGTGCAGTGGTAGTAGGAAATGAGGAACGTAAAGAGAGCGTACCGGTGAAAGTGGTAAAAGTAGGGTTGTAAAGGGGTTGGTTCCGGTGAGGGTCCATGGTGGACCCAAAATCGGAACCGATAAGGGAAAAGGTGGAACAGGATTTGGACTCGGAATCGATTTCTCGGCTCCAAAACCAGAACTATATATGGGACGTATCCGGATCCGGATCTAGATATAGAATGATATTAAAAAAATATAGTTTTTAAGAGAGATTTTTTGAAAATTTAGGTAATATGTCAGGTCTCAAGTCCATGGGTGCGAACCAAAGTGGAACCGGACCCGGACCCATTTACTTATCGGACATGGCCTAAATAAGGAACCATATCTAATTTTTAACGGGTTTGAATCTTCGGGTAATCGGAGAACCGGGACCCATTTACATCCCTAGGTAAAAGCCTTCCCTTATAAGAGAAAAAAATCCCGATCATGCTAAACCGACTACTACTCGTGGGCTTGCAAATGAATTATCAATGAAAGCCATGATCACAGGAGAAAACAAATTGCTGGTAGATCAACTGAACCTCAAGAGAGAACGCAGATGAATACACCATCCAGTGGAGGAAGGTTACAATATCTCATGAGCTTCCCTCACAAAGATATCTTCACTATCATAAGTAACAAGAACCAAAACTCTAAAAAAAAAAAAAAAAAAAAACAAAATTGCAGGTTTGGAAGTGACCCTCATTTCTTCTCTTGACAAGATTATGCTTGGAACACGATAGTTTGGATTACAGTGGTCCATTTAGGATTGAACTGAAGTTCTGGCGTCTCTAGTCTGCACCACCTATGCACACTGCATGGGAGGATAGCTCAAAACTCACTTAACTGGAAGCCAAGAAATGCAATGTAACTTGTTAGGGCTATGATCTTTTTTGCTTTGGTTAGCTTTGCTTTGCTTGAGTTCTGTTGTCCCTCCCTGTGGCAAATAGCTTTCGATGGAACCATCCAAGCAAAAGAAAGCAATACGGTGAAAATGGGAATTCAAGAGGAGAGTTCCTGCATAGCATCATTATAAACTAGGAAAGATCCTATTGACAAGTCAGCATATCTCATGAAAATACTTTGAATCATCCTACATTCCAATTTATTCTTATAGGAGGGAAAATATCATCCATTGATCCCCAAGTGCGTAGATCTCCCGACAATCTTCTTTACCCATCCTAATCTCATGATTCAACAATAAGAAAAATAAATAAGTAAATAAAAACAAAGAACCAATGAAATCGACTTTCTAGATTTCCAATTTTTTCCGGTTTTCCTTCCAATATCATCACAGTTTTCTTGCAATGTTTTTAAGAGATCTTGATGTTGTCAAGTCTTATATCATTCCAGAAAAATATTGCAATCCTATGTCGGCTAGTTTCAAGATACTGCCCATGTTAGGAGCAGCGATAGTGGGTGATGAGGGAAAATAAAGACTGCATACAGGAGCAGTCTTTCCTTGTTAAGAGGGAAAAATCCCTAATATGCTAAACCGACTGCTACTGTTGGGCTTGCAAATAAGTGTTATCAAATGCAGCTGAAAGCCGTGACCACAGATCAACCAACCTCCATAAAGGATGCAGATGGAAACACCATCCATTGGTAAGGGCACAAAATCTCAGGAGCTTCCCTTCCAAGGATATCTTCACTGTCAGAGGAAAAAGAACCAAAACTCAGACGAACAAGTAGGTTTGAAGGTGACCCTCATTTATTCTCCGGACAAGATTTCGCTTGAACAATAGTTTGGATACAGTGGTCCATTTAACATGGAATTGAAAGTTTTGGTGTCTCTAGCATGCACCAACTATGCACACTGCATGGAAGGATTAGCTCAAATCTCTGCTACCTGTAAGCCGGGGAATACAATGCAATTTGTTAGGGGCTATGATCTTTTTGTGCTTACAAGGGGAAGCCATTTACACAGCCTGCGCATGCGTGGATTCCTGTACTAAAGAAAGTTACAATTGTAAGCCCAATATTATTTATAAGGCAACGAACACCATCCTAGTTAACAATGAATAAGACAGACTTCAACGCACTGAATACAGTTACAGTTCTCAATCATGCACTTGACGAATTCTATTTTACTAGGCGAGACGAGTAATTTCAAAAGAACAAGCCTTGGCAGATAATCCATTCAAATTGTTTGTTTTCGTTTTTGTGTAGAGAAAACTTCATCACTTCTTATTTTGATAGAAATTCGTTGGTAGTCTGCTAATTTTGAAGATAAATGAACTATATGAAAATTTTCTGTTTGTTTGGAGTTCCAACTGACATCTCAGGATGCTGGCCAATAGGAGGTCCTGTCCAAATCCTAAACAGGCCTATACATGCTATATACAAAATGATTATTAAAGCAACAACACCTAATTATATACTGAATATAAAGTGTGACAACATTTTGAATATAAATCTACTGACTGATTTGCACTTCCAACAACTTGCTAATTTTATCTATAGTATCAAAACTTCCCTTCCCTTGATGTTGCTAATTGCAAGATCACTAAACAAAATGTACAATGATAAACATGAGATTACCAAATGGAGATTCATCAAATCTGATATTGTATGTTTGAGTATGGGATTTTGATTGTCCCTTTCAACAACTTAGAATACAAATTGTCACTCTTGGTCGTTGGATAGTCAACAGATTCAAGTGACCGGGAAGCTTGAAGAGCCATCTCAGCATGAAGTTGGAGACACGCCATAGCCATCTACATTGATACATCCAGTTAAATGTAACATATCAAAGTAGGATGACAGAGAATAAAAAAAAAGACAGAAGATTAAGAGTCAAGATCATGAATAAAATCCAAGTACAAAAAAAAGAAAAAAGAATGCACACAATTATCTAACTTCATTACTGACGCAATTGAAAGCAGAAAGCAGTTATTGATGTAGACATAGATATCTTCGTACATCATGCATCATACACCAGATAGACAACTCCTATGCAGCCCATACGTTCTCATCAACCATTACACCTTTCCCACAAACGACATAAACAATGAACACTGCATGATCTATTCTAACCCCATGCTGCACTTCAGATTTTCGTAAAGTTGCTCTTGCCCTGTGGTGTTAAACTTGAAGACAAGCTTCAGATCGTCTGGATGGGCTTTTATATTGAGACTGCAAGTATACAGCCGCAAATGTGCCTACAAAGGGTCTGAGAACCTGATTCATGAGTCACGTGTGATAACTTGCTAGGTGCATTAGATAGTCCAAAAGCACAACTAGCCACTTATACAACCATTACGCATCCTAAATGCCTATTTGTATTCATCACCCAGGTAATGATATCAGCTCCTTAGCTCTTATCTTAGAAAAGACCTTCGCACTCACAAGCATATCTAGCTTTTCATCTAGAAGAGGGATCTCGAAACAAGATTTAACCACTAGTCTTGGGCTGGATATTGCCTTGTGGAAGCCTCTTTGAGCTGCAACACTATTTAATTGTTTGGCCGTTAATACACATAAGCCACTTGCCATCCTTCATGATTTCCATAAAGGCTGGCACGACACATGGGCTAATACTCTCCCTTATGTAGCCATCATATACATATATAACTCCACAACCTGTCCAGTAGCTCCTCATGTTCTTGTGAACTCAATCTCTAGGCAGTCCAATTAGGAAGGGCAGCCCCAAGAAATAAATCGATGTACTGTTGTATATTCTGCATGTTGGTGATGAGGTGTTGCAGAAGCTCTAGATAGAATGCGTGGGTTTGCTACTATGTTTGAGAACGATCTAAATGCAGGATGAGATAACGTAATATTAAATAGCCTGAAGGATAACTAGTAGAGATGACCCACTACAATCACAATTTTCCATAGGCTGTGAGATGGTTTCCTAATTGGAGAACCAGATGGAGGATGGACTGTTTTCTAAGAGTATTCTCTTACCTTTCCATTTTTGCAAGCTCTCTATGTTTCATCTAGGGGTAAAAAAATCTGAACCAACCCAAACATGACCCACATAACCCATGCAATAGATATGAATTGGTCATAGGCTTGGAGAACTTGACCCGTAATAAAAACAGGTCAAGTTAGGGTAACCTACATAACCTACCTAACCCATTTAAATGGGTTCAACCCTCATACATAAACCCATTTAAACAATTTGGTGGTTTAATATTGTGGCACTGAATAGTTTATTTTATATAAAATGAGACGAGCTTGTGTCGTGCTTATTCAGTCTTGCAATCTTACTCAAATATAGGCTCATTATTTGAAAGTGGATTAGGTTTGGATAATGCTTCTACAGGTTGGGTCAGGTTAAACGGGTTGACCCACATTAAAGGCAGATTAAGCTGGTTGGATTGGGACGACCCACAACAGCAGGTTGAAGTTTCTTGGCCCATTTTAAAAAAGGGTCAGCTACAAGTTGGATTTCAACCCGTAGATAAATCCTATCAACCTGACCCAACCCAACCCATTCGCCACCCCTAATTTCATTTCTACCATTGTAACTGAGAAGGTCAAAACTCAAAGTGGAAGGAATATTATGAAAACCTACAGTGTACCAGATATTTATTAAGGACTATAAAAACAGTGTAGTCCTGCAGCGAAGCATGTCAGGATTATATCTAAATATCTCATCTTTATCTTAGGAGATTAGATTTATTTTCCTATGCCAATCCTTAGAGATTAGATTGAAACTCTTCCAAAATGCTATTTCTCTTTGTATCAAACCTCATAAAGGCAATATGGTTATAAACAATGTGATCATCCAATTCTCCCAAAAGTTCTCTCTTCTTACAGAGTGCCTAACCACCTTCCTTCTCTTCTCTTTTTTGCAATTTAATTGAATGGGTGTTCAGGCTTTGAGCTATGTGCAGGGATTAGGTGATTATACTGTTTGGACTCCTATTTTAAGGAGAAATTTGTGGGATGGGGAAATTGAGGTCTTTGAGGCCTCTTAATATACTTGTTGAATTAGGTTTATCTACTAAGTCGTCATCATCATCAAAGCCTTGTCCCAACTATATTGGAGTTGGCTACAAAGTTTCTCCAAAGTTTATCTAACAAGTACAGGAGAGAATTTTTAAGGTATTGTATCCTAATAAAAACAGTGAGTTTTCAACTTAAGTATAAAAAAGAGAAGAGGGTTTTTTTTTTTTTTTATTTGCAAGCCTAAAGTGCTTCATGGAGCTCGAGCTTTCAAGTGGGAAGGTATCCCCAACAAAATCATAGCATTGGAGACAATTTGACACTTACTGTTTATTGTTACCTCCGAGGAATTGAGAATCTGTAAATCATCTTTTTATTCATTGCCATTTAATAAAGCAGTTTGGGATTATTTCATGCAACTGTTTTTAAGTGTGTTGGGTAACCCAGAATGAGTAAGGAGGAGGTAATGGAAAATCAGTAGTATAGTTATACTAATAGGGAAGCACCAGGTCGGGTTTAGGGCGACCTAAACTCCTCCAAACAGATATAAATCATGCTCCATACCGACCTGACCCTTGACAAGTTTTTATGGTCAGTGTATCAGCAAATCTGTCCCGTGATGGGTGTGGATTGGGTCAGGTTTAATAGTAGTCGTATTTTTATTTTTATTTTTTCAAAAGATATTGTAAAACAATAAACTAAGAGGAGAGGAGGAGATGGAACCTATACCTTTAGGTTGTATACTCGACTCACCACCACCTATCTTGCAAAAGCTTAGCATATGCAGTTTCGCTAAACTGATTTATATTACTATATACGGGGTGGGGCAGGTTAAGCCAACTAAAATCCAAACCCGCCCCGAACCCAACTTGGGTCAAAATATAAATCCCATACCCACCCTGAACTTGACAAACACACTACCCACCCGTAATAAGAACATGTTGTGGAGGGTCCCCGTTTAAACCCAACCTATTGCCATCCCAATATGCTAAGCGACAGGGAGACATTCTATGGAATTGTTTGGAGGTAGCAGCGTGTTGGTTGATTTGGGCTAGAAGGGAACAACCATTTATTCATTGACACAGCTTAGAGAGTCAAACTATTCGCGTAAAAGTAATATGTAGGGTGAATGTTCAAAAAAGAACTCTTTGGTGCTTTAGTATCAGATCTTTGGAAATGTTGGAGTCAAACTATTCGCGCAAAAGTAATATATTGGGTGAATGTTCAAAAAAGAACTTTTTGGTGCTTTAGTATCAGATCTTTGGAGATGTTGGAGGAAAAGTTGAGGACTTCTTATGTAGTTTCATTTTGATGTTGGTTTCTTTAAACCTAGAATAATGGACAAGCCATATGTAAGAGCCATAATGAGCTCAGCCATACGTACCGTTGAGCATTCAGTATCTGTGTCTGATTCAGTGATATGAAGGGCCCATGTGCGTATCCATTCAAGACCTCTACAAATATCATGGTTGCCTTCAACCAATGCAGATGCAACATATGAAGGATGAAGGCTGCCAATATGCATGAAGCAGTAAAAAGGGCTGATCTTCTGACATATGTTTCTGCATGATGTGAAATCCCCCTGCATACAACAAAAAAGCACACGAATGAAGTTGGTCCATAACTATTTTCATTATAAATAATGCCACTGCGAAAAATGCCAGTACTCAGATTCTGGCAGACCATGATGTTGCACAGACATTGTACTGCACATCAATCATACCATCCAAATTGTAGCCCATCGTAGAGTACGATAACCCAAAGAATATTGGATATCTTAATTCAAATTACTAAACATTTTTTTTTCTTTTTTCTTTTTTAGTTTTGACATCAGAGTATTTTTCATTATTTTTTCTTCAAGCACCAGTCAGACAGCAAGATCAGCCGCTCAGTGTGTTTTTCTAGGTTATGCCCCATCCATGATAGGACATACGATTTGAACAGTTTGGAAATGGTTGCATGTGTCCTTGCACACAGTTGATGTGTGCATCCATATTCCATACTGATCCTTCTTGTACTCCATCACTGTTAGATAAATAGTGCTGAGCAAGAGCAAAACCACAAAGCCAATCCCAGATAGAAGAGGAAGCTGAAAATGATTATATTGTTGGCATCAGACTATTCCTGAATAAAAATTAGTGCACACAGATTCTCAGTAGCTTACCTAGAGCTTAACATATCAAGAAGAGCAGGAGCCAACGCCGATGCCTCTGGATGCATAGCCATGCATTTCATACAAACACCAAGCATATAGATAAGTTTACCAAGAACAATAAAATCCCTACCAAGCAAGTCAACCCCATGCCTTTTCTTATCAAATCCCTGCATAGCAGGGAGCATAAACGCAGCTGCATACATGGGGAAGTTGTTTTTTGTCCATTCCACTTTGTTTTCGTGTATATTTGCCAATCGATGACTCCATTGGCGTGACTTCCCTGACTTTATCTGACCAGGTTTGGAAGGAAGCTCTCTTTCATATCGATGAGAATAACTTAACAAGGTTCCTGTTTCTGAGACCTCTTTCCATTCCCTAGCTCCAGAAGGTCCTTTGCTACTGGGTAAAAACCACGCCTGCCTCTCTGAAATCGTTGAAATAAGTCCCCTTAGCTGATTCCTCCCTTTAACACTTCTAGCATTAGCAAGCTCCTGTGCAGCATCTGCCATGACATCAAGGATCAAGATGCGTTGGCTGACATCAACATTTGGTGAATACAGTAGTCTGTGCAGTGAATCCAAAGATTCAAATGGGCACGTAACAAGCAATGCAACCAGTGCTCTATGCCTCTTTGCTTCAGCAGATTCTTCCTCCCCCTCAACAGTCACATCAGAGCAACGAATATGGACAAGTACTCTAGCAAGATCACCGGAAACATACTGAAGTTCATCAGGTGATGCTCTCACAAGTTTTTCAGTAACATCAAGGGCCCTTTCCACCTGTACAAAGGAAAAAAAGTAGGATCTAACTTAGCCTTAGCAAACGGGAATGTTTTAGACAGAATGAATCTGACATTAAGACATTTTCCAAGCTATCCATTTCCTAGAATTCTCATTTGGGTCAACGTGCAAGTAAAACTTATCTCTCAGTAATTCAGACTGTTCAATGATGGGCCCACCATGAATTGACAGTGCGGAAAGGAACTTCATTAGAGGTCAGTCTAGCCTTCTGGTGATTAGCCAATACATGGAGAAATGAAAGACATACGAAATGACCCTTTTTAACTGCAAAGAAATCCACCAATTTGTTCGATTTCCAAAACAAAGCGAGTTCCGCCAAGATAATAACCTGGATTTGCACATCATTGGTTCCACCTGTATAATATTCTTTGCTCAAATGGAGCTACTTTGTAGTCTGGTGTCCAGATCAATCATCGTTTAACACCTCATAAAAATTTGTAAAAAAAATATTTTCTTACATCGTCTTCTTTCAAAGTCATATAACCATGGTTTAAAAAATTGGCCGACGAGTTGACTCGGACTCAGCACATACCGAGTCAGGTCACATGGGAAATAGTAAATTGGTTAGGACAAAATTAAAATATAAAAAAGAGAAAAAAAAATTCCTAACAAAAAATGTAACCTTTCAAAATGAAAATCCATAAAAACTCAAAATATCAAATATCTAGAACATCCAAAAAAAAAAAAAAATTATTTTCATAACCTTAGAGACTTCCTTTTTATTATATAAATACAAATACCATTATTGTCATAATTACTTCACAGATCAAAGACTATATCATCATACTTGTAGAAATGTTAGAAATTAATCTCTCTGCGGGATGACTGGAAGATGAAGCATGGTGTAATACTAATGCAAATGCAGTTCACAGTTTCAAAGAGAATCATATCTGAAGAGGGTGCGATTAATGGGCTTAGACTTCAAAAAATTTGTAACAAAGAGAACGTAAGTACAAAACTATCATTTATCCCAGGTTATGTTACATAAGCTGAATTGGGGAAATTCATCAACCAAAAAAAAAAAAAAAAATTCTAATATCTTGATACCTCAACATCCTGATTGAGTATATATAAAATGGCTGATAAGAACAACTCACCCCATCAGGGTCATCAGACTTTCGTAATGCTACAATGACATCACCCAACTGAGAGAACTTTTTTTCCAAGTCTGCATCATCATCTGACAAATTGTATGGCTGCAACGATGAGTCACTTGACACAGAACTGCTTTCATCATCATCATCATCCTCATCAATGGAGTTTTCATTATTCAATGTCGCTGGATCTATAATTTCATCTGGGTCTACCAATTTGAACCCTGGTAATTCCCCATCAGCATTTGATGTTTTACTCTTTTCATCTTTACGTCTTCTGTGAGGAGCAGCCCCATTGGATCCTTCCAGCATAATCTTAGATGCCCTTGATTCATCTTTAGTTATTTCTAGACTTTGAGAATCAGCTTGTACCTTCTTCTGTAGGGAAGAAACCCCAAACTCCCAGTCAATTATCTCTCCCTTGGAATCCTCATCGAGGTAAAGAGGATTTTTGGGGTCAACTATTTTGGAAAACACCAGAGCAACAGAACTGGCCATTTTCCGGACTAAATGGATTGGGCTTTCCAGTCTACCTGTCAGAAATCAAACATAAATTATAACAGTTGCTTTAGATAATGCAAGAAGCTGTACGATGAAGGGGACTAACAGGGTCCAGCTCCGAAAATATCCTGAGTTTTTACTCTCCCTATTACATGTGAGATCCATGTTGGCATGTTTAACAAATCCCAACTTCCATGGATTGAAGTCCCAAGTTTTTACCTCACTGAGAGGTCCCAAAACACACACACAATATATATATATATATATATATATAGAGAGAGAGAGAGAGAGAGAAATCAGGTATATCCTCTCAACATGGACGTTTCCTCATTTTTTTTAATGAATTTCTCTGTTGATGATTTCAAAACCAAAGACAAAGTAAAGAAAATTTGAAAGGAAGCCAATATAAAAAGAAATTAGTTTTCAGCTTAGACCTTTCATTCCTAGAGAAATATGGGTTACCTTTCAACCGCTATGGAATCAATGTACTGAGTCACCAAAAGAAAGGTCTCACATGCATGTAATAGAGAAGATCAGTTTACAGTATATTTTCTGAGGAAAAGGACCCCATAATTTCTCAAACATAAATGATATCTACAGGGGAATGGCTGAACCTTACAGCTGACACCTTGAAGAAGTGAATGCAGTGTATCCTTGGTTGTTTCTAATTTTTCTTTAGACATTTTCTCCAAAGAAAGCCCAACGGCAGCAGTTACATCTGGGGTTTTTAATATAGGGATTACATAACTTGTAAAGTACCACTAGATGCATGAAATAAAGCTATCCCAGTAGGACACTGGTACAGGTGTAAAGCAAAGATATGAATCCAGGTATAGAACTTGTTCAACCTCCAGATGGGTTATATCACATTGCCCTACAATTAGATTTTAACATGTTTGCTATGAGAATATTCCTATTAAAATGTTAATTCTTATATTTTATATATTTTAAATCATTAAGCGCAGAATATTTTGACCTGGACAAACACGTAACCATACACAGCATCACATCCAACATTGGATGCGGCAGAGAAACATGAGACACCCCAGTGGTAAGGGTGTCTCATCTCACACAGCCGCCTAGGGATCGATCCCTGGTTGGGTAGGTAGCCCCACCAGTACTGTACCATTGAACCAACTTAGCAAAAAAAAAAAAAAGTGTGTCATAGGACTCAAGGAAGAAGAAAGGATACAAGCTTGCTGCTCCATGGACACTGATTGAACAAACTCCCGTTTTGACCATATTACAACCAGATGCTGCAGTGTGTCCAAAAGATCGGCACTATCTCGCTCTTCTATAGATGCATTAGAGCATGGGGGACACTTAAGTACAGAGAACTGAAGAATCCATCTAAGGCAACAGATGGGAAACACTTTCCAGAGTAAAAATTTGTCACCAAACATAGCCCTGTATCACAATATTTATGAGAATCAGTATACAGTTAGATAAAAGATGAGATAATAGTAAACATTTACCAAAATGTATTACAAATCCAGTCTGCTCTCTTACTGACCATAGGTAAATAAAAACATAAAATTGAGTAGTGTCCGTGATATTGTAATTAACAAAGAAGTCCACAGATACATCCAAACATAGCATTAGAATGCTTACAGGTGTTAACTTTGATTTAAAATAAGGGACAACATCATTTCATAGAAATTACCATGGTGGAGAGTCCAGAAATCTCCAAGCATGGAATGGTCTGGCCTGGCACTATTATCTGCTCCCTCCTATCCTCCCACCTGGGCAAAGAATTAGCACTCACCCAGATACTGTAGGCCTTTCAACTGACACTGTAAATTTTAGCACCCCTTCCACTTTACCTAATAGCTAGAAGTTGATAATTTCTTGATCATATAATTTCCATTTTCCACCCAAGGCTAGCTCACAGAGATCTTCCCCTACATGGCCACATCCCACACGTCCCTTCCATGCTTGCAAGTGAGCAACCCCCGCCACCAACACCGCCCCCCCCCCCCCCCCCCCACCCCAACCAAAACATGTGCCCCAAATATATATATAACCAACCAAAACATGTGCCCCAAATATATATATATATATATATATATAAAGCCTGACCTCACCCTGGATCATACAAAGCTCAGGAACGGCCAGGTTGTTCTAATGACACCCATTGTTTCATAGGAAAGATAATGCTTACTTTAGAAGATTAAAACCATATGTTACAGAAAATCTGAGCATTCAAAGATGATTAGACACTTTGCTTGAGGGAAAAACAAGTCTAGATGCCCTCTTTTCTATATTAGGGGACTCTAACACACTTGCGCATGCACCCATGTCCTTCGCAGGCTGATCTTAAGCCAGGAACAATGTAGATGCCTATTTATACTTTTACTCTTAACAATCTAAACATGATGAGTCTTTAAATTCTAGATTCAAGGGACTTTGTTTTTTTCTCTTTTTTAGATAGTTTACCATTATTTCATGACTTTTTTAAGGCATTTTGGGCTGCTAAGGTACCGAGATGACTCAAAGACAACTTAGTTGCCCTCCAAGTTCGAGTGCGTACTCAACATTCTTTAACTACATTCCAGGGTGACTTAATCGCCCTTCGAGACTACTCTAACATACATTCTAGAACAATCTCTTTAAGTCAGACATGCCTACAAAAGCAATAAAAAAAGCAAGGACAAGCTCAAGAATGAGCATTTTTCCAACCCGGAGGGAGTGTTGCAACTTGTGCAAACGGGCTGACACACGTCCCAACATGGGGACAACTCTTCTCTTTACAAATACAAGAAGACCTTTTAATTAGGAAGTTCATTTGTTTTGGAAGACTTTCAGTTTTGTTAAGTAGGATTATAATTTTATCAATGATTATATTAGTCTACATTTCTTTCTTCCTTTTGCTTATGCATTGGAATGGTCAACGACAATGTTTGGGAAACAAGAAAATATGCAGTTTCAACTTTCAACTTTTGGTGGACCACTACTAAACTCTATGAAAAAGAGTCCTCTTGTAGGCCTGCAGAATGTGCTTTGTTTTGTGTTGTTTTCTACTACCAATTTTCAAATAAACTGTATCAAGTATGAACATGATGCAGGAGCAGATGCGTTAGATTTCATGAATCCTGTGTTTGATCAGGCACTTGATTATGTAGATCAATTTGAACGATCAAAGAGAGCCTTTTAATCTCAATCAGGGCCCAATCAAGCAGAAGGGCTCATATCTAAAACTGAATGGGCTTAATATGGGTTTCAAATTGGGAAACAAATATTCCAAATTTAGTGGGAACCCAAATCAAACCCAACTAAGTCCTAACCTGGCTCATAACGAACATGTAGGGCTAGCCCATCTACGCACCTCCTTGGCTGGCTCTACATGCTCAAAACAAGGGACCCATAGCCCACAGGACTTGGGATGCCCAGTGACTCTAATGCAAGCAAGATTGGAAATTTTCCAAAGAAAATCCTAGATTAGGAAAGCTTTCTCAAATAGAGGAACAAGTTTCAAAGAAGGAAGAGAAATCTCTCCGCATGGGCCTTCCAATTCAAATTTGAATTTTCCTAGAAAGTAAAATTGAGTTTTGTAAGGACTTTTACTTAGTAATATTTCTTAATTAGTTAGATTAGGTAGATGGCTAAGATTTAGTAGAGATTCGGATTTCTTTTTGGCATGAGAACATTATAAATATGTGGCATGTGGGACATCCAACCCTATAATGGACTTTGTTATTTTCATTCAATAAAAGCTGCATGGATCTTGCACTTCTCTCTCTTCTCCGCTGTTGAGTAAGTTCTCCCAAAGGATAGAAGACCGATCAAGTAGTGGAATAGTGATTTGGGTAAGCTATCTTCTACTTACTCCTTATTTTTCTTATTTGATTGTTGATCCTAGTAAAGTTGATTTTAGGTTTTCAGAATCAATCAAGATTGACTGTTTGGCTTCATTGGATAGTTCAATTTGCAAATTATGACCGCATCAAAATGCCAAGACATTACCTTTTCCTTCTAATTTACAAATAGCTACAAATCGAGACTTCTCTTATTCTCATTCCATTCATATTGCTGAAGTCAGTCATTGACCTCAGTAACGCAATATGGACCAATACCAGGCCCAAGAAGACAACTGGGCCAACCCATTTACAATAGATCAACCCGGTCCATTGGGTTCAGCCCATAGGCCCAATTGTGACCAAGAGCTACTATGGGAGTCTATATTTATCCCCATTTTCATTCAGTTTGAGACTATTTCTAATATTTATTCATCGTTTGATTAGGCTTAGCTACTTTCCCAATTTTAATTAGAAAGTCTTCTTTGCTAAGGAACAATTCACTCCTATATATATAGATGAGTACCTCTTGTGATTACTTATGCTTATTACATTTAATCAAAGATTTCTGAGTTTTACTTCAATAATGGTGTTTCCCATTGTCTGGAGTGTGCCCTAGTGGCTGAATCCATCTATGGATTCAATCAATGCCATTGGAGATTGATCTAATTTTCGATCAAGGATCCGGGGCCGCCACTCAGCCACAACTACACTCATCTTGCAACTACTCTGATACTTAAGAATAAATATCAATGAAGTCAAAGTACAATTAACCGATACGGAAGTATATTCACTTGTATTTAAGAAAATTGCCAAGACATACATGTTGACTACCTCACTGCTGTTTGATGTTTCAAAGTCCGATGATACAACATCCAAAGCATCCAATAAGCTTCAGTGTCATTAACATCTTTAGTCGCTAGCTGGCGCAATAACTCTTCTGAAAACCTTTCCACAGCATATGGATCCTTTATTGCTTCTATAATTGTCAGCCAGAATTGAGATTCAGATTTTGATTCAATCTCAGGACCAATAGACTGACTTTTTGAGGATAAGCAACGTTGAACATGCTCAAGTGCCCGAGGGATCACTTCAGCTAACAGGATACCTGTAGCAAAATGGTGTCAAGGTTGTGAACATCATAGTAGTCTTTTAAAAGCAAGAACATAATTTTATTACAGTATGAACATGGGGGAAAACAACTATAGTAGTAGTCTTTTAAAAGCAAGAATATAATTTTATTACAGTATGAACATGAGGAGAAAACAACTATAGAAGACTGACAAAAAAAACCCTTAACAACTAATTGAAACAATGAAACGTTAGGTGAAACCATTGTTATTAGAATCCTATGATTCGAATCCCGAATCCCGAATCCTAATTTTATCTGTGCAACGAATCATATTTACAGAAGAATCTCAAGATTCAGGTGTGAATCTTACAATTGGATATTTGTTTCATCGAATCCTGCGATTCGGCGGAGCGAGAATAGTTACAACCACTAAGTTAATATTAATAATCTTTTCTCGTTACTTCATTTTTTTTTTTTATTTCTTTCTTTTAGCATTTCTACTTTTAAAATATTATATAGTAGTTAACGAAACCTCTTCAAGAGTTTTTGCATCTTTGGGGAGATTTTAGAGATGAACAAAGAACATGCATTTGATTATATCATTATAGCATTAGACTAGACTATACGTATGAAGCTTGTCTGTTTTCTTTCATGAACACTCTCTTAACTTCAAGAGATATCCTACGGTGTAAAATTGATGGTTTCGATTTTATTTTTACTTTCATATTTTGGCTTAAAGATAAGAAAAAATAAATATATATTGATACCTTAAACCTATTTAACTATTTACATATTTCATATATTATGTATTAATATATGCCATAATTTTCTAAATATGATTGTTTGATAGACATATTTGTCATTGTATTTATACTGTTATGAATGGGAAAATTGATGGATTATGAATAACTACTTTTTTCGTCTTCTTTTTAATTTTTAATTATTTTTCATTTTATTAGAAAACTAATCCTGCGATTCGCGATACAATTTGATTCGATTCATGGGTATGAGAAATTTGTAATACGATTCCCATTTTCAGAACAATGGGTGAAAGTGTGAAACAGTGGTACTGAAAAAATGTTGATAATAATGATGAGGATGATGATCAAGGTAGAACCGTAGAAGAGGAAAGCCCAGGGAGCAAATAGTGGTGATCTCTACAATATCATTTGAGATTCTAACTCTATCTGTGCCAATAAAGAAAAGTTAGCCATTATGTAGCTTGCATTATTAACAAGCAATAGAAAGAACAGTATAACATTATAAACTCTGTAAAGTGAAGATGTACTAGCACAAATCTTTGAGGGCAAAGATTTATTTCAAGTTCCTTGAACGGTAAGTCTCACCTGTAGATCCACGCCGACAAATACGGGCAAACATTTCACCAACAAATAAGAAGGAGCCATCCATGACAGGGCCTTTCAACACATCAGTACTATCATATAATTCAATAGCCCTTTCCTTCTGCTCCACCAAGAAGTTGAATGATGATCTTCTTGAAAAAGTGGCTGAAATGCCATTGTCAAGAATAACTCTATAAAACAAATCGAAATCATATAGGAGGGAATCAAGAAGCTAGAACAACATTTGAAAAATGATCAGTGAAAAAGAAAAAAGAATACAGAATGGTTAAATTAATCCAACAAATTAAAGAACAGATTCGAGTAGCTGAACAAATGTCTAATTTTAGTAAAGATTTTCAAGTATATGAAACTGTTTTAGGTTTTTAACTTAATAGACTAATGAACAAAAAAGGTCAAACTTTAAGGGAATAAAAAATGATGAGTAAGAATTCTCTTTCAGAATAAAAATACGAAAAGGATTACATTCAATGATGTGGTACAAATCCAGAAACGAGGATACACCACCATTTATGCCAAAATTTCAAGAAATATATATATAGAATACAAGTATCATGTCCATAATATATTATCTGCATTAAGTTCTATGATTTTTCTTTAAAAAATTTTACACGTGCCATCATTTTTTTATTACTTTTTTTACAATTTATACAAGTGCAGACGTCCTGTTGCTTAATGTTCATACTTCATACCATAACTCTCTAGTGATTGAGTCCAAGCCAATGCGGACATGGCAGATTCTCAGAACAATGCGCAATGGTAGTTTCCAAACTACTCTATTCCCCAACCACTACTCCTCACTCAAGAAACTCCTTCCATCTGCAATTGAAGCTATCAAAGGAATAACCCAACAAAAATTTGACATTACGATGCCCATGGCCCCAGATACAGCATGGATACGACAGGGACACCACATGGATATGCTAGGTGTTGACAACCACTTACTCTAAAAGCTTAAGCTGATAGAGAACGGTACCAGAGCTGGAGGTCGAGTGTTCGAATCTCGGGATTGTTGTGCCTTGTATTATCCCATGGAGGGTGTGATTCCCGTGCGGAGCCCCTGTATTCTCCCCTGGAGGGTGTAATTCCCATGAAGAAGCCCGTAGGTGCGGGGGGGTGTTGTAACCTTGATATACATTGTTACACCGTTCTCTTTTAGCTTAAGATTTTAGAGTAAGTGGTTGTCAACAGTAGGGACACAACACATAAAAAGTGAAGCATTAAATACAATACAACACAATACGTTGCCCATTTTCAAGTATCCATGCATCATGTTTTGACATTACGCCTAATATTAGAAAGTCTATTATAGTTAAGATCTTTTCATAGCATTCCTTTTACATATTTCTAATGAAAAAAAAAAAGCATAATAAAACCATTGAGGTAAAAATGTCATACATAAGACAAAAGAATATAACTAAAGCACGTCACTTAAGTATCCAATGAGCATGCAGTCCCAATATTTGGTTTTTATTGTGTTTGATACAATATGTCGAGCACATACAGGTACACGGGTTTCTTAAAAGCAAAATTAATGAAATTGATTATTTCATTTTCTGCAGGAACTATTTCATACTAGTCCTGTACATTAATCAAACAAAGTAGATATTATGAAATCACCCATATGATCAAAACGTTCGTTTTCAAGCAAAAACTCTATTTGTAGATCTTTGGAATACATTGGGATGGCTAATCAAGGATACTGTGAAGAAAGAACAACGGGCGCTTTAGGTCTCATTTTGTCGGGAACGGATGCAACCATCTGTGCCACTCTAGAAAAGAATGGTAAGTGGCCTTGCTTAAGCGTGTCACTATCATAGTCTCTGGCTTCAAGAGATTCACTAAAATCTCTAACCATGTAGCGTATCCCTTCATATTCAAGCAAGCATAATACCAGTAACCTGTTCAAAATGGGGTGAGAAAATTGTCAATCAATAATAAGACCTTTTCCATCATACAAAGCAACAAATCAGGATTTGCAGAGATCTTTAGTGTAAAACATTTATAATGAAACTAAACAGAAAAAAAAAAAAAAAAAGAATCTGAAGAATAAACAAATTGGCAGACACGTATATCTATCAGTTCATACACGAAAATCCTTGCGAGTCCTAGCGTCAGTCAGTATTTGACAGAGCCCAGGAAACAGTAGAAATGTAGGGTTCTCACCACCCAAAATCTTTCTACCGAATTAAGAATACTAACTAGGAGTGTAGAATAGATGATGGAATGAAGCCACCCCAGCAAAAACAAGTGGAAAGACAGCTGGAATCAAGATTTGAGTCGTTCATTCTGAATGCATACATGCATCTAAGATTCCCTCTCTCCAAATTTTTCTCAGAACAATGTACGCAACCAATTCCATTGCTTATAGCTGTACATGGATCAAAAGATGCAATAAAAATGATATCAACCATCAAAACCAACTTTTGTATTGTTGATTCTGACCTTTCCAACATAATAAAAAAGCAAAATGACTAAAATACAGCTAAACCAATCACTGTAGTCCACTGTCCCAAAAATTGGACTGATGACCACTGCATTCTCATCAAAATTGCAACTTGTGTTCATTATAAGGTGACTGAGCAACCCATCCAACCAATCAAATTTCACTGTATTTAGAAATCATTTGATAAAAAATCTGGCCATTGTTTATAATAATTAGAAGCAGATGCAAGCCTGTTTATACACTTACATTGATGTATACCCAAAATGGAAAGCCTCGCACATAATGAATGGGCTCACTCTTATTCAATTTGGGTGGTTGATTATCTATGAAGCATGCTAAATTTAATGCAATTGATCAGTCATAGCCGGCTAGGGACTGCACTTGCTTCCTGAGTATGGAGTGTAACAAGGGGCAACGACCCAGATACTTCAATATTGACAATGTAATCATATCATATCAAATCAGCCACTCGTTTTGTGCATAAAATCCATGTCCATAATTTGCCAATGGTGTGCCTCTGCCATATGATGCAGTGTATGGGCCTCGCAGACGAGTTGAGGACCTACATGATTGGATGGCTCACTTATATAAGAACAGGCATAAGTCCTCATTTGCAAGATCCAAACATGGGTTGTGACCGCGCTCACCAGTAAGGAGTGACAGCTGCAAAACCATTTTTCTGCAAAAGCTAACTACAATTGGATCCACTAGGGCACATGCGTATTGCAAGTTACTAGCTTTGACTAGAGCTTGTGAAGAATGCGGTGGAAAGAAAAGGAATTAAACAATCAAATGTCGTACGTTTATTGTTTGCGCCTCAGTATGGTCCAAACTCCAAATCACATCCAAATGTAATTCCTGGAGGCAAGGGAAACACTAAGGAAAAAAATTACGTATATAGTTTTCAAAATGAAAAGAAATCCTAATCTAGTCACCACTGTTCATTAGGTTTTAATACAAGCCATTTATCCTGCTGTTGACCTCAATCATAGCCAACGACAACTGTGATGATGATGAAGATATCGATGATGGTAGTGATGGTGATAATGGTGACAAGCCATTTATATTATAATGCAAACAGTGACAAGCCTCATAATTTTCTAAACTCAGCTGTATGCTGCCCAATTCTAGTCAAAATTTCTTAAGGATTGCACTGATTGCATAAATAAATCACAGGTTATCTACTAATACCTGTTTTGTGGTGTTCTGTCACGGCCCCGCCCGACTCAACATGAAATTGTCCGCTTTGGCCCACGTGTGCGCGCGAGGACTTCCCAAGAGGTCACCCATCTTAGTACTGCTCCCGCCCGAGCATGCTTAACTCCATAGTTCATACGGTTTCCGGGGCCGCACGGTTTTAAAACGCGTTATGGTGAGTTAAGACGGGATTTGGCTTATAAGCCCAGGGTTAAGACTTGGATATTTCCGATGTGGGACTTGGACAAAGCCTCACTGTGCTAACCGAAGCACTCCACCCTTACCCCTCCAGATTCCCCTTTCTTAGCTCACGGGATCACTTGACCTATCTTGCCTCAAGGGATTACCCAAGCGGATTGGGGTCTCATATGTTCCAATAAATAGCTAAGAAAATGGGCAAATCAAAGTACTGGTGGCTGGATCTTTAATGCCCTTCTTTTTTAGTTTTCACTTCCTTCAGAAAAAAAATTTGCATAAACTCTTCATGTTTGGAGAAAAATTGTCCTCAAAAGTCATAAATGTGCTTCTAGTTAAAAATAACCTTCTAGGGTTTTAGCCACAAACCCCAGTAAATGAAAAAAAAGTAAATGGAGGGGTTGCTTGGGGCTCCAGGACACCTCCTAGTCCTAGATATGCTTTTATTATCTCTTTTATATGAACCAAACTTCCCTGCTTTTATCTATTTACAAAGTTGTTTGTGATATTCCCAGCATTGCACACAAGTCCACTATGCATCTTAACACTTCCCTTAACATTGGATTAGGACCGCTGTTGTTCTGTCTCTTTTCCTTCTTTGGTGAACAATAGTTGTACAACTTCTTGAAGTGTTCAATCAACTGTGTACTTCATTTCAGAGAAGAACGTTATAGAACATGTTAATTTGATCAGACTATCAGTTTTCAGTCTTTTAACTGGGAAGTTTTCAGTCGACTATGTACTTCCTTTCAAAGAAGAATGTCATAGAACATGTTCATTTGATAAGACCATCAATTTTCACATTGCCTTTCTGAATTCAACTTCAACTTCTCTAGCCCTTTTATATTGGATGCTTCTTGCATTGACTTGCTACTGGAAGATCTCCTGTTGGTTAGCAAGATCTTAAATCAATATGTGGAGCCTGGAGGAAACAGTTGAAAACAAAGAGTACATCTTTCAGTCTCACATCTCTCCATTGGGCTGTTTAGGCCTCAGGGTTGCCTGTAGCGTATTTCTGGCCAGATACTAAGGGCTCGTTTAGCATCATCCCTTTTTTTTCTCTTTACCAAAAAAAAAAAATAAATTAAAATCAACCTTGTGCCAAGATCGGGCAGTGCAAAATTTGTTTGCTAACATCATAGCTAAACAACTAAGGATTGGATTAGGAGCGGGGGTTGAGTAAATTAGACATAGACATATATATTATATCAAATAAAACTATTGCATGGAACTACTTATACCACTGCATCTATATAAATTCTAGGCTTCTTTGTCTGCTCTTTTGGTTGATGCTTCTCTTGTTCTTGTTTCAGGACTATCGATCTGGGCTGGTAGCTAATCAGTATACATCTCTTACCCTATACATCCGTCTATCTTCTTAGGTATCAGTGATTTTTTTTTTCCAATGGTAGCTATCAACAAAACGTTGTCATAGGTAGTAAAAATAGATTTGAAGAAGTGCGACTTATCTAAGGATTTGGCTCAAGATAGATCGGAATGGAGAAACAAAATTCATATAGCAGACCCCAAAATAGTTGGACAGGGCTTTGATGATGATGATGATGAGCTATCAACAAAGTCACCATTCAGAAAAAAAACAATGAATTAACTACTAACCCAACATAACCTGACCCAATTTTAAATAAACGTATATATTAGATCAGGTTCAGATTATAAGATTTGGAGTGGAGTATGATTTGACTTGATGATGTCAAGTTGAGAATCATGTTGGGTTCAGACTCGAGTTTATTGTATACTAGGCGGGTTGGTTTTAGGTTGAGCCCTACCCCAATTTTGAACCATGGATTATATAAGGTGAAGCTTAGGTTCTATCATTAGAGTGGGCAAGGAGGATGTCAAGTTAAGAATGGTGCCGGTTCTGGGCTAAGTTTGATTTTATATTAGACAGGTCAGATTCAGATTGAGTCCTACCTGACCTGAGTACCACACTTAATGCATGCATGCACCCACAATCCTTTGCACGCATATGTAGCAAACCATAATCCAGTCCAAACTGTTCACCAGTTACAATCATTAATAGTCAGTCTGCAAACACATCACTACTAACAACCATGACCTAATACCATTACCACTAACAAGTCACTAAATATTGTCAATATCATGCTATCTCAGGGTGGGTGGCCTAAAAAACAGTAGTACTAGCTAAATACCTTTCGGCATTTGAGCAGACAGAATTGAAATCAACATCTTCCATAGTTCCACTGTGCTGTAGAACAGGAACTAGAGCCTGAACAGTTTCACTTGAAGGTCCATTAACAAAGAAAGAATCATAAACATGTGTCCGCGCTGAAAATGGGAAACAAGCGAGCCAATTCGAAGCAACATCTGCACATACAGCCATAGTTAATATGAGCAACTTACACATGAACCCCTTTTTGTTCTCTTGACATGGTAATGAATAATGATAATGTTATAAATCAATATAAAGGAAATTCTCAAAATACTATAAAACCTTTAGCTTATTTTCGAGAAAGTACAAGTCTTTAGGCAAAGAATGTGGCATTGATAGATCAAACCATCAGACGCAGCGAAAACACAATTGCATTATAGCCCACTTACTGTATAGTAAAGCCCTTGCAAGGGCTGGAAACGCAGACCCGCGATAAAAAGCATGCTTCCAATCATTCCTTTCAGCCTGGCTGGGAACCTTGGCATTGAGAACCTGAAAAACATTAGAGATTGGAACCCCAATGAACAGAATTTACAAACACTTGTAATACTCATTCAACCAAAAAAGTGTTTCAATCAAACTATAAAATCATTCTTTCTAACATGACATATACAATTGTTTGTATCAACTCATTATTCTTAAAAACCCATCATTCATATTGAATCCTAGAAGAAGAAGAAATGGGTTTTTACACACCCGGTCGCGGTATCGGTCACCGATACTGCCTGCAATTCAAACACATCAATCATCAGATTTCAAGCGAAAACGTTAAAAAGAAAGAAGGGGGGGTAAGAGAAAGATGAGGAGATTAGTAGGGACCTGAGAAGAGAGAGGAGTCGATGGGGAAGAGGAGGAGAGAGAGGGAATGGAGGGCGCAGATGACTTGATCGACATGGTTGGCAGCATCAATGGCTGAGATTACTTCCCCTACTTTTTCGAGGATTTCCGCGTCGAGGTCTCTTTCTTCTTTTTTGCTGCTGATGATGCTAGGGTTTTCCATTTCACCTTCTTCTTCCATTCGTGAACGTCCGAAATGAAATGAGAGAGAGAGTTCTCTGAATTTTTTTGGGAATTTGGGGTTTAGCAAGATGTTTTGTATTTTGTTTGGTTTGCAGGGGTGTAAACTTTATATTAGAAATTGATGCTTCAGTGGAGAACCAAATAACACTGATATAAGGGCATCTCCCAACACGTACTTCATTCCTCCCTATGGTTTTTTAAAAAAAACACAAAGGGTTATATAGCAAAAAAGGCCTATATAAATTTGGCATCTCATTTGAACAACTCCAAGAGAGATGTCAAATTATTATTTTATTTTTTTTTTCATTTAAGCCTCATTTGTTTTATTACATATATCTTACTTATATTTAATGGGATTTAGTACGATTTAAATGTTATTAAAGTAATAAATTATTAAAAAATAAAAAATGCACAAATTGTACTTGAAACCCATTTTTCATTGAAAAGGTAAAATCAAATTACATAATATTATAGTCAATCACAAGCTTCTTCATATCGACCTTGGAAATGCCACAGGTGCTCCACCAGATCGGCTTGGAGTTGAGAATGTGTTCTCTTGTCACGAATACGCAAGTGATTTTGAATAAAATCCTGAAAATTCCGCAGTGTAGTCACGTGACACAGGAAGGTCACTGCATTCACCCTCTCGTACATCGTAATTGGGTGGAAGACTTTGATCGCATTTATATTCGATAATCATGTTATTCATTATGATACATACCTTCATTATATGCTAAAGTGTTTGACGATCCCAGAAACAAGCAGGCCCACGAACAATTGAAAAACGTGCATGTAGCACTCCAAACGCACGCTCCACATCCTTCCTTGCGGACTCTTGAGCTGTAGCAAAATTTGTGGCTTTTGGCCTATTAGGACATAGAATTGTTTTTACAAATGTCGCCCACGATGGATATATAACATCCGCAAGATAGTAGCCAGTTGTATATTTATGACCATTGATTGAGTAGTTGGTGGGAGGAGTTCGGCGGCCTTCACGAGGTCGGTAAATATAGGAGATCGATCCAACACATTAATATCATCGTGCGATCCCGGTAGTCCAAAAAAAGCATGCCATATCCAAAGATCATATGATGTCACGGCTTTAAGAATCAAATAAGGCTCACGATGGTCTTCACGAGCATACATACCCTTCCACGCAACTGGACAGTTCTTCCACTTCCAGTGCATACAGTCTATGCTACCTAGCATCTCAAGAAACTCGCGTCTTTCACCTTCTGATAACAATCTACAAATGTCAGCACTATTTGGTGTTCTCAAGTACGCATTGCCAAAAACATCAATGATCGCTTGAACAAACTTTTTCAATGATTCTATAGAGGTACTTTCAGCAATCCTTACGTAATCGTCCACAGCATTCGCCGCAACTCCATAAGCAAGCATCCTCATTGCAGCTGTGACCTTTTGAAGAGCTGATAAACCAAAACTGCTTGCATAGTTTTTTTTTTTTTTTTTTTTGAAAGTATGGGTCAAGAGCCTCCACTGCATTTACAATTCGAAGAAAAAGAGGTTTGCGCATTCGAAACCTCCTTCGAAATTAAGAGGGAGTGTAGACAGGGTTTTCACTAAAGTAGTCATTGTAAAGCCTGTGATGTCCTGAGATTCGTCCTCTGTGGAGACTGCTTGACCTTGAATATAACCACGATGCACTCTCGTTTTCCTTCGTAACTTTTCTCTTTCTTCTTCCAGAGCAGCCCTACACAACATCTGCAACTCTTCATCCGAATCGGAATTTATGACGGTATGCCATAGCTCATCCGTCGTGTCAGAAGAGGAATCAGTATAATTTTGAGACATCTTCGAATTGATGAACCAAAGATTTTCTTATTTTGAGATGAAGAGAAGTAAGAAGTTTGGGTGTAAAGAATTTTTTTACATAATGGTTTATATGTATGAAATATTCCAACGGCTAGTTTTCTCCAACTGCTATAAAACGACTAGTTTTCTCCAACGGCTATAAAATGGCTAGTGAAATGACAACTTTATAAAATTGAAGTACAACATTATATTTAAACAAACAAACAATAATAAACAAACTTTAAAAAATACACATTAATTCTAAAATAAAATACAATTCAAAAACCACCATCTAACCCTCCTCTCATAATTTCAAGTCTTTTTTTAGCATAGTATTGTTGTTGCTCCTCAGACATATTGGACGTATCCATACTCATGATCTCCATCTCCATCTGTATTTTCTTTAATTTCATCTTGCTCGATTTTTTGCTTAAGAAGCTCTAATTTTTTTTCATCTCTTTCCTTTTTGTCATCTATCATTTTTTAGATGAGATCTGCAACAGGTGTTGGCTCGTTGATAGTGGTTTGCTTCATCTTTCTTTTCTTAGCCTTTCTGCTTGGTGGTCTGGTCATGGGATCATAAGCATTGTTAATTGTCTCATCCTCATCAATATTTATGGGAGTGCTTGGATTAGAAGATGATGGTGGCCAGAAGTTGAAGATTTTGCTCTTTTTACGGATATCTTTTCCAGTACTTGTTGCTGCAGCTGTATCTACTTTGGTTGGTGCCTTAACAAGATCCAAGCATAGTCCAAGGTGAATCTTGATCCATATAGATGTTCGTAAATTTTTTTTGCTTTTGCAATCTGAAAATTAAATGTAAGCTCAAATTAAGCATTAAAAAAAAACTTCTCTCTCACACACACACAAAGAGACATACACACACACACACATATATAATATTTTATCTTATCTTGTTCATTCGTGCCACTTTGATTTCTGGAAATAATTGTGGCAAGACATCCACAAAATTTGTTGAAAGAAGCTTGAATCTTTTGCCATCGTTGTGACAACATTTTGTCTATTCGATCACTGGGAAATTGCTTATTGTTGTGATAGTATTCTCCCACTCTTTCCCAAAAAGCCCCAAGTTTCTACTCGTTTCTATGCACAGCATCCAGACTGGTGTTCAACCACGAACCGATGAGAAGACGGTCTTCTTCGTTATTGAAGCCGGCACCTTGACCAACAGCCTTTTTCTTTGGGGCATCATTAGTAGGGAGTTCGGAAGCCTCACCGAAATATTGGGAATATTGGGTAGAAAAATTAGGAAATTGAGAGAATTGAGAATCCATAGTGTGAATGAGAAAAAAAAGGACTTCAAACACTCCTTATTTATAGATATCTCAGCTTCAAAGATTTCTCAAATTAACATAATCAAAATTTTCAAACGGTAAAAAAAAAAAATTGCAACGACTGAAAAATGACAGGTGACCGTTGGAGGCTTAAAAAAATGTCCAACGACTCAAAAATGTCCAACGACTGAAAAGTTGAAATGTCCAACAGCTCTTTCATTTGCTTCTTCCAATCATTATTTAATTTAAAAAAATAAAATGGCTTGTCACTTTTCCCATGCCATTTTTGGCATACCTGTTGCCATGCCTTTTTCCAATAAGGATATAGCTCTTCTCTTGGAGCATGTGCAGAACATTTTTTTGAGCCGTTAGAGGCTTATGTGGCGAAATGCAGTACCTGTTGGAGATGCTCTAATGATGTGATATTTTAGCAAAGACGGGGTGTTTTGAAAACATACATTTGATTTTGCTATATTATCTCCTGGTTTCTACTCTCCTAGGTATTCGGAAAACTTAGAACATATATAAGAAAAATCCCTTTAAACAGAGAAAACACAGTTAAGGATCCTAAATTTTTATAAGAACGTGTTATTAGCATACACAAAATCTTCCTTCCCCCACATACACAATTAAAGAATTAAAAAATTAAAAAAAAAACTATAAGACGACATTTTTGCCCACCCTTCTCCTTTCTCGCCCCCCACCTTCCTTTCACCTCCGACACTGGCCTGGACCAACAGTGGGTCCGTCTCCTCCCCTTCTCTCTCTCCCTCCCTTGCCTTCTCTCCATTCCTTCCCTCTCCCACAATTCTCTCTCCTTTCTCCCTTTCTCTCCCTCCCCATCTCGCCTCTGGCCTGGACCGACGGCGGCCCCTAGCTCCAGCCTGGACCGGCAGCGGCCACGTCCCTCTCCTCCCCTTCTCTCCCTCCTTCTTCCTCCCTCTACCTCCCCCACCGTTTTCATGGGATTCCAACTTTTTTTATTTTTTATTGGGAACCAGCCAAGGGGCTTGAAACCTCAATAGCTGCTGGGGAGAAACCCACCTGTTGGCTAATGCACAAACAGAAGATCAACTGGGAGGTAGGGTGATAAACTGGGTACCCAACTAATTGGGCTTTTGAGAACGGCCAAGGGAAAGGAAGGGAGAGACATGGAGGGGGGGGGGAGAGAGAGAGAGAGAGAGACGATAGGGATGTGACCGCTGCTAGTCCAGGTCGGAGCCAGTGGCCGCCATTGGTACAGCCGAAGGCGAAGATGGAGAGGGAAAGAAAGGGAGAAGGGAGAGAGAGAACAATGAGGAGGGAGAGGGATTGGGAGGGAATGGAGGGGAGGAGAGGGATCCACCGCCATCTCGGGCCAAAGCCGGTGGCAGCCGCCAATCTAGGCCAACGCCGGAGGTGAAGGGAAGGTGGGGGGGAGAGGAAGGAGGAGGGTGGGCAAAAATGTAAATGCATATGTGGTTTTTTTGTTTTTTTTTTAATGTGTGTATGGGAAGGGAGATTTCTTGTGTGCTAGTAGCATTTCCCTTTTTATAATGATGGCCAATGACCTCCAGCCCAAATCTTCTCTTTTTTTTTTCCCGTCGTACTCTTTCTTTGTTGATGTCAACATAACCACAATCTCAGGTTAAGGTTATTTTATATTGATGTCGACAAATCTTCTGTCGACGTTAACAAATTCTATGTATAAATGTTTAATATATATTGTGCATAAGGGTTACTTGATTGTGCTAATTGGGCCTTTTTGTCGACATTGACAAAATTTTATGTTGATGTCAATAAGGCATCTATTAACATCAACAAATTCTATGTATAAATGTTTAACATGTACAAAGGTCGCTTGACTGTGCTAGCTGGACGTTTCTGTTGACGTTGATAAAAGTTTATGTTGATGTCAACAAATGTTTTGTTGATGTCAATAAATATTACTCATGACATAATACGGAACTTTAGGGCCTGTTTGGCATCGTTCTTGTATTGTTCCCAATTTTGTGCTCGGATTAGATTGTGTTGAGATTAGGTTGTGCAGTGTTTATACTCCGCGGGACTTGTTTGGCAACATTATATTAAATTACTCTACTAAAAATATGTTGTATGGAACTTGTTTGGTAACATTAAAAAAATTTGCTCCAAAGAGCAAACATAGGATTTACAACATGGGACCCCACCTTTTATTGTTTGCAGTACTGTGATTATCATATATGGGACTCACCTGTAGAATTTTCAACATGGTACCCGCCTTAAAAAATTAGAACATGGAACCCATATCCATTGGATTTATAATGTGGGCTCACCTTTATAGAAATTATAATGTGAGCCAACTTTTTGTAAATGTAAATATGGGATCCACCTTTAGAAATTAGAATATGGACTCACTTTCATAGGATTTACAATGTGGGTCCACCTTTTGTAAACAAGACCATATGACCCATATTTATTAATTACAAAGTGGAGCCACATTTTTTGTAATTGTAGACACATAGCTTACATTTAGAGATTAAAATGTTTTCTAAATGTGATGCCCACCTTTAAAAATTAGAACACAGGGGTAACACATTTATAAAATCTACAATGTGGGCCACCTTTATAGGAATTATAATGTGGGACCATACTTTTTGTTAATTGTGAACACGGGACCCACCTTTAAAAAATTACAAAGTGGTACTCACATTTACAAATCCGAACATGCGGCCATCATTAAAATGTAGGGCAATACTTTTTGTTAATTGTAAACATGGGACCCACATTTAAAAAATTACAATGTAGTACCCACATTTAGAAATCCGAACATGTGGCCACCATTAAAATGTGATTGTGGACACAGGACCCAGAGGAAATACAACATGATGCCTACTTTTATAAACGATTTATAATAGTCCCGCCGTTATAGAATTATAATAGGGGCCCACCTTTCATAATTGTGACCATATGACCCACCTCTAGGAATTATAAAGTGGGGCCACCTCCTTTGGGATTGTGAACGTGGGGCCTATATTTAGGATAAGTGAGAGGATTTAGGATCTTCAAATGATATTATTTAAAAGGCAAGAGATAAGAAAGAAACAATTATGCCAGCAAGTTGTTTCTTAAAAAAAAAAAAAAATTTTGTTCCAACTTTCAAGATTTTGAGATTCCTTCCCATGAGAAAAAAATTCAGAACAGTCATTTACACATACCAAACATGTTTTCTACACTCTTATCTCGTGGGAACATGGAAACATCCAAATGGCACAATCCCAAACGCACCTTAGTTTTTGTTGATTTGGGTGAAGAGACCGATTTTGGGAATAGGGAATATGGTTATGTTGACATCAACAAACAAAAGGCAAAACGGGGAAAAAAAAAAAAAAAAAAAGAGATGATTTGGGATGGAGGTCATTAGCTGTTATTATAAAAGTTTAGGGTCCTCAACTGTCGTTACCCTATTTAAGGGGATTTTTCTTATATATGTCCTAGAAGTATCCTATAATATCTCACTTTCTTATACATACCTTCATATTAAAATATATGTTATATAAAATAATTTTTCATTAAGAAAATTAACCAAGGGTCAAGAGGTCAAAAGTATTTGCAAACAAGCGTGGAGATTTATGAGAAACTACAACCATGGTGGCCTGCTACATGTTTTTAAATATTGATGGTTTATATCAGAATCCTACTATGACTCTCAATCTTAGATGGGCCCTTTAGTATTTAGAAATTTTATGCAGGTCCCATAGCCCTATCATAATTACATAGTTTCTTTATTGATTACTAATATTAGGTGGGTCCTACAAATATCACATTAGGCAATTTCTACCATGATTGCCAACATTAATAGCCTCCTAGTGATTACTATAATTAACTTGGTTAATATGACTATTAACATCAAATGAGTCCCACATTGATTTTTCATAAATGGATTCTTCAATGATGTTTAACACTCGATAGGGCTCTCTACTATAATCATCATTGGATATATTACATTATGGCTATTAACATTTGGTAGACCCACATTGATTAAAATACATTGCTTGTGGTTTTTAATATTCAGTTTAATGATTTTTTAATTAAATGGGCACTACCATGATTACCAATATTACATCACTCTAGTATGACTACTAGTTAGTGGGTTCCCATTGGGTCAATGATCTCGTTTTTCTATTCATTTCTTATTTTGGTGCATGTAAGGCCCTGTCCCAAGTTAATTGAGATTAACTCTGATTAATTAGAAATTAAGGTTAATTTACTATGCTTAACTAAGCTACTGATGGTTTATGGCAAAATGGAATTGAATTAGCTTAAAACGAATGAATTAGGCTTAATGAAATGATAATCAAGGTTATCAAATGAATTGAAAGGATTTTAGACTTAGACTAAGAGAACAAGGACTCCGCGTATTTTGTCGAATGCGGAAACTCTTGATACCAACACATGTATCTCGATGAGTACGTTAACTTTCATGAAGGACTTGAAGTTGTTCGACGAGAATCAGATCAAATAACTCTTCATTTGACTTGAATTGTAAATGAGAGGAGATTGTGGGCTTAAATGCAATTATGGAGCTTATATAACCTAAGATGAGCTTCAATGAGCTCATTCATCTCATTTGCAAACCCTAAACCCATTTCTTCATCCTTTTCTTCTTCTTTCTTCCATTTTTTTTTTCTCTCCTTCAAGCACCAAGAGTGAGGTTTTGGAGTGATTCAAGTGAACAAGCTTCATCTACTTCACCTTCTACATCTTCTTGACTTTTCTTGAAACAAAAGCTTTAAGTTGAGAAGTTTCCATCTCAAATCCAAGTTAAGCAAGGGGTTTTTATCGATTTGATCTTCATTAGAGGCAAGTATATATAACTCTAGTGATTTATGATGTTATAGGACTTATAGGAACTCAAGGAGTTCAAAATCCAAGTTCGTTTCAGAATTTCTAAAGCTCCAAAATTCAGTTTTAGGGGCAGTTCGGCCAGCTAACCGACCGAAATCCATAGAACAGATCAGTCTCTTGAAAGTTGACCGCTAGCTTACCGACATAATTCAGTTTGCCGAATTTGAGAATTCGGCTAGCTGAGTGGTAACCGCAAGCTAACCGAACTTGAGTAAAAAATTCCTGTCAGAAAATCAGCTTCTAGAAAGCTAACCGCAAGGTAGCCGAAGTGAGTTCGACTAGCCGAATTTGAGAATTCGGTTAGTCGAGGGGTGACCGACGAGGTAACCGAAGTGACTGAGTGCATCAGAAATTGCATGGATTTGGAAAGTCGACTGAATGTAGTTCGGCCAGCCGCCAGCTAGAATTCGGCTAACCGCCAAGTAACTGTCAAGGTAATCGACATTGAGAAAAGTTGCAGATTAAATTCTGATTTTTCTGAATTGAAAGCCTAACCATTAAGGTTAGTGTTAATGATAACTAAACCTTCACTGTTTTAGAATTGGAATAGGATTGAATAGAATGACTAATTGGTTTGAATTATGAGTCTGACACTACATAATGGTTTCTGAAACTCGCTGTAGAGCCACATTGAATTAATGAATGAATAATGAACAGTTACTAAAGGTAACAACAATCCCACTGCAGTAGATGGAATTGGGGGTGTTCCGGAGGTCCGTGGTAATACCAGTGATCTCTGATCTAGACACTGGTAGATCTCACACTATATGGACTGAAAAGTCATAGACTAAAAAGTCACTGAATTGATAAGCCACACATTAGACTGAAGAGTCCCATTGATAAGCCTTTTAATAAATGCTTAATGTAATTAATGTATTGATTATGAATTGACTGCTTCCTTTGGGAAGAAACTGAAGTGAAACCAATGCTTTTGTAGTTGCCAATAGTTATTAGATGTGCTATTGTACATGATACTGCTATATAATTGTTAGATCAGTGAATTGATAGAAATAACATGTACTATCATAGATCTATATATGCATTGTTGAACCGTCGTGTTTACGGTGTTACTGATGATATTACAGGCCCACTTGCCCTTGCCGGTCACGTAGAGGCCGAGCCGCCAGTGGAGAATGCCCATCCGATACCCCCAAGAGGTCTAATCGAGTGGACTTGAATCAGAGTGCCAAAGAATAGAGTATTTGGGAAAAATGTTTTGATGGATACTTTTGTAAATTCATTTTGGATGTTCAATAGACGTCACTTGCATTGTATTTGAATATGCAGTTGTTGACTTTGTTAGAAAATGTATATTGACTTTACTTTTGAGTAAAGGACTTGTTCGGTTTTTAATAGTTTGTCAATATATATATATATATGTTCCGCAATAATGTACATTTGCAGGTACTTATAATAGATCCCTTGTGAATATCGTCTTACCTTTGGTTAATTCGGGGTTTATGGGAGTAAGTATGATGGATTCGCGACCTGGGATTAGTCCTGAGTAATCCGATCTCGGGCTCGGGTCGTGACAGTGCATCATCCAGTAAAAACTTCATGAATTGCCAAACACTTTAAGGTATATTGAAATTTGTAGAAATTGCCAAACATCATAAGTGACACAATATTATAATATAACACTATTTTATTATGTGATAATAAAATCTTACAACATTTAGATTTAGTAATATTATGTTCTTCTTTTATCCAAACACCCTACGTAAAATCTAGCTCTTGTTGGGTTAAGCCGGTTTATCCCGTAAACACCCCTAGTAGCGGGTTGCACATTTCCTTGGGTTCAATACTATATGTGAGAAATGGGTATGGGTCAGGTCCATAGTATACCTAGGCCCAAATCCAAATTGGGGACCTGGACTGGACTTCGACCCATACCCGACTCGGGTCTAGGTTTCTTCAAGTCTCTTATCCATACATGATTTAAATCAAAGGTCCGGGCCCAAACTTGTGCCTGAATAACGGACCTAGATTTTTTTTTTTTTTTTTTTTTTTGAGACACGCAATCCGCCAATGAAACCTCGGCTACACAACACCACCCCACTAGCACTATGTATCAGATAAGGCTCCAAACGATTCAAAGCAGGGTCCACCTCATTGCTAGACTTTCTAACCATTTGAACAATTTAAGTGTGGGTAAAATAGTATTCTATATTGGTTAGGACCACGGTTCCTCCCTCTTCCGGAGCTAGAGGTCTTGGTATCGACCCTCAATTCCCTGCTCTTCAGGAACCGAAGGTTGAGTCCACTTGTGCCACCACCTAGGAGCCACAAGGGTTTTACCGGGCTTCTCTTTAAACCCGGAGGGAATAGTCCAGCCCAAAAAACTGGGAACATCTGTTAGCACAAAAAAAAAAAAAAAAAAAAAAAAAAAAAAAAAAAAAAAAAAAAAAAAAACCTTAAAAAATAAATGTAATATAGGACGAATCCAAACCCCTTGTTATCTCTAATTAGTGTCATATATGAATGAATATAAATAATGGTCTCTTCCAATAGTCCTTTTGACCCCTTTAATTCATTTGCCTGACCACCTTATTGGGATAGTCGCTTCTTGGCTGTGTCTGTACTGTATTAGCATGTCATATATCTCTCCATATTCCATTCTAATGATCCAATATCAATTGTTCCTCTGCTTATCAGGTGGACTTGGCATCACACAAGGAATTGGAAGGAAAAGAAAATTTTGACAAGCCAAACTGGGTCTGCTTCCAAAATACAGCCCCCTCTTTATTGGCATGAATCCAAGTGGGTCCGGCATAGATTTTTACCACTCTCACACAAGCTGTGGGATTGTATGCGCGTTACAGCTGTGCTATGCTATCAACTATCTGGGTCCTCGGATTTGAAATTCATGGGTACCAAATTCGAGCCCAAAATAAAAGTCGGATCCTTACAGAGGACTCGAGCCCAAAACCCGAATTTAAAATATGTTCAAATGAACCCATACATGATTTTGTTGGCTTTGAGTCCCCAGTATTTTGGTCTATGGAGATCAGTTTCCATTCCTATCCATCACCATGACATGCCTGTGCCACCACTAACTGACATGACATAGGCAGTCCTAGTCTTCATTCTTGTTTGTTACATGGAAAAATCTATCAACATATGGCTCAAAGTCTTTCCTGACGTTGCCAATTCGAATATTCACCAGAAATCCCAACACTGATAGTGGAGCAAGTACAATAATTGAGCCATCTCTTCCATAAGTTACAATCAATTTCTGTCCTCATCTTTTACCTTTCAATATACCGATTTTGAGCCACCAAAATAGTCATGGTGGGGAAGTCTCTGTCCCTTTCAGAACATGGTGGCAATTCATAACTTAACCCAACCTGCCAACCAAACCTAACCTAGTATCAATTCAATGTTACAGTTGTCATCTTTTGGTCCAGTGATAGCCATATTGGGTTTGGATCTGGTCCATAGTTGCCAACTTACTATGAACATTCACTCACCAAGCTGTCTTGATCAGTTTTATCTTCGGACTATTCCTTCCAAAACTGTCAAGCACATGGTTAAAGATATTATTGTACAGCTAATACATGACTGTGGACGTGTTTGGCAATTAACTAGTTAAAGTAACGTAAAGTGAATCCAGAAAAGAAATGACATAGGTCATATCAAAAGTATACAATTTCAAAATTCCCTCCGAATTTTTCGGAAAAAAAGTTAAAAAAGTAACCTCCTTTTTCCACTAAAAGACAAAAAGACTCCACTTTTCTATACAAAAAGTAAAAAAGATTCCATACCAAACAACTAAAAATAAAACACTATCATAACACCTTATATTTTATTCTCTCTTGATTTGATGTTTCACCTCACCATACTTCAATTCACCATATATCCAAATAGGCCCTAATTTTATTTTTAAGCCTACCAAGAAGCAATGCAACAAAATCTCCTCCACTGGGCAATGGGATTCAGCAAATCATATTCTGAATTGTCTTGAAAAGAATGATCAAATGATACAATCTGCTTGGGAACATTTGATCCAATAATAAGAAATGGTTGATGAAAATAAAAACTTAGTGAATAGATCACATTCATAACCCCAAATTAGATGGCTAAAACCCAATAGATTTGACCATTTTATATATGGCTAATGCACAATACCCTTTATACTAAAGCCCACTTCAACCTGTTTTCGCATCAACATATTTGTCCTGTTCATCTCTTACTATGGGGTTGGCAATGATCCCATTCAGAAAAGGTTGATAATTATAGATAATATGGTTCAAACTGAACCCAATGAAGTTTCAATTGAGTTGGGAATATCAACTTGAAGCCAGCCTAGTAGCTAAAGGGTCAACTTGAACACTAACTTTATAGGCTGGGATAGTGGATCATAGTGCAATTAGTTGGGTTGGGTTGAGCCCGGGCTGGATTGGCATGTTGAATGGCAAGTATGAAGCAAACCCAAGAAAGTAAAGAAGGTCAATGTAAACACTGAATTACCGAATTGTTTACTTTTTCCATTACATAATTGTTAGTTTAATCAAGGCCTAAATCAGTATTAATCCTCTTAAACGATTTTTATCAGTAAAAACAAAATATATTAAGATGAAAAAAAAGTAATTAATCCACCCAAACTCATTCTTAGAATGATGATGAATCCATTGAAAAGTCCTTTAACCAACAAGGCAATGGCAGTGATGGCTTATGTTTGAGGTATTTTTCATTTACCGAGAATTGGCTACTGAAGATCAAGAATAGGAAAAAATAGAAAATAACAAAAGACAGTTCAGAATGGCAACCTTCACCATCCTTCCCTTCTATAAATTCAGTGGCTCAGTCTATCTATAGACAGGGAGTGGTGCTCCTCTGGAGACTCCAATGGATTTCTTGCAATTGCTTAGGGAAAACAACACCACCCCTCCAAAACCATCCTAGTTTCCTTACTCCTTGCATCTACTCTTGTTGTGATCTTACTAAGGCAATCCTCAAAGGAGAAGACAAATGAAAGCAAAAGCAATGGCACAAGAAGAAGACCACCTAAACTACCTCCAGGCCCATCAAAGCTGCCTATTATAGGCAACCTTCATCAGCTGGGAAACATGCCCATCTCTCCCTCCAGCGCCTTTCACAAAAATTTGGCCAATCATCTACCTTAAAACTAGGTGAGGTCCCAACCGTTGTTGTCTCATCGGCGGCAATGGCAAAAGGAAGTGTTGAAGACACATGACCTTGCGCTTTCAAGTAGGCCTCAGATCTTCTCTGCAAAACACCTCTTTTATGATTGCACCGATGTCGTCTTTGCTCCTTATGGAGCTTACTGGAGGCATGTACGTAAGATCTGCATACTTGAGCTGCTGAGCGTGCGGCGGGTGCAATCATATGGTTTTGTAAGAGAACAAGAGGCAGCACGTCTAGTCCACCGCATTGCATCATCATATCCTAAACCCGGTTAGCCTCACCAGAAGCTTGGACTCTACTCAAATGACGTGCTTTGCCGGGTTGCCTTTGGAAGAGATTTCTCCCAAGGCGGGGACTACGATCGACATGGGTTTCAGAAGATGCTTGACGAGTATCAAGTATTGCTTGGAGGATTCAGTGTGGGAGATTTCTTCCCATCTATGGATTGGATTAGCTCTTTAACTGGCATGAAGAAGAGACTAGAGGAGACCTTTCGACGCTTTGACCGCTTCTTCGATGAGATAATTGAGGAACATCGCGATCCCAAGAGAGCAATAGAGGAGCACAAAGATCTTGTTGATGTTTTGCTCGATGTACAGAAGAACGGCAGTCTTGATATGCCACTCACCATGGATAATATCAAGGCTGTCATTTTGGTTAGTAAGAATTCTTTTTCTCTCTCTTCATTTTGGAAGTTAAGTTGGTTGAGTTTGTACTAGAACTAGAGATTCATTAAGTAAAGACAAACTCACTTAGTCACAGAGAGTACAACTCAATTAACTAGGGAAGCTTTTCTAATTAATCTGAATTAAATTCCAAGGATTCCTATGATCCATTTGGTTCAAGGATTTTATTGATTTCTGAAAATATATTGACCATACATGGCAAGGAATATGGGCTCACTGCTGAGGCAAATTTTTCTGTCTGATGATCGTGTTTGGCCAACGGAATGCCATTGTCAAAATTTATAAGATTCCAGAGAAAGCAGTTTTTTACTTCACACCACTTCTGCTTCATTCTCATGACTAAAGTTTCTGATTCAATGATATTGTGATGAATGAATTCCACTCAAGATTCCTAATTTCTAGCCAAGTAAGACAGTTGAATTCTATTCCATTCCTACTATGTCCTCTACCTAAAATGGGCCCTAAGCAGTGATCAATCAGATTGGTTTAAAGATAAGGTTTAAAGGTCAAGATTCACAAGATGCCATCAATAATCTAACACTTTGACGAAAAAATGGTCACCCACCAACCGCCATCCTGCTAAATTAAATCTAAAGAAAGTGATAGTCTCATCTATATCCCCACCCTAGAATCTAGATCCTTCATTTCTCAGCTCTTTAAATACTCCTTAAAAAGTTCCCCATTTACAAGTACTTGAGCAGATCCAAAAAAATCAGAAGATATCACTGTCAAGATAAATAAAGAAGACTCTGCCCAATATGGTGATTCCTTAAAATTCTAAAATGGATGTACCAAGCTAACAGTAGCAATCATGGATTTTACTGTCCCACAAATTCACCAAATGGACACAATCTACTGACTCAACTTGCCAACCGAACTGAGTATCATTTTCTGAGTCACTTCATTAGTCAGTGTATGAATCCAAGCTGCTTGACTTCCTTTTTATTGGTCATTGTAGGACATGTTTGCTGCAGGAACTGATACAACTTTCATAACTTTGGATTGGGGAATGACAGAATTAATTACAAACCCAAGAGTAATGAAGAAAGCACAAGATGAAGTTCAAAGAGCTGTGGGAGACAGAAGCATAGTGTTAGAGAGTGATTTGCAAGAACTACACTACTTGAAAGCAGTAATCAAAAGAGATCTTCCGGCTGCATCCTCCGGCTCCAGTATTAGTCCCAAGAGAGTCCATGGAAGAAGTGATCATAGAAGGGTATGAAATTCCTGCCAAAACACGAATTTTGTCAATGCCTGGGCAATAGGAAGGAACCCAGAATCCTGGGAGAATCCAGAAGTTTTTTGACCCAGATAGATTTCATGGGCAGTTCTATGGATTATAAGGGGCAGGATTTTGAACTTATACCATTTGGATCTGGGAGGAGAGGGTGCCCTGCAATCGCATTTGGAGCAGCTACTATTGAGCTTGCTCTTGCTCAGCTTCTCCACAGCTTTGGACTGGGAGCTTCCCCCCCATGGCATTGATGTGAAAGATCTAAACATGACTGAAGTTTTTGGCATCAGCATGCACAGAATAGACGAATTGATCGTAGTTGCGAGACCACGTTTTACTTAAGGGCACCTCTGTATCTATGGATTTGACTGGAGTTTGTAATATTTGAATGTGTGAAGTGATCATATTTCCGAACTCAATTTTCACCTGAAAGATTCTAAAATCTGCTAATAAAAGTATTATGTTTAAATAGCTATTGGCTGCAAGAATTCTTTGTCTCAGGAAATTGTTTTTGTTTTGATGTTTGCTGGATTATGTGTGATCATTTACACTACAGTGTATTCACTTAAAAGATAAATGTAAAACCATTATCACATTAAATGTGTAGACTTGCTCAAAACTTCATACATGTTGAGAAAGATATAATAGGAGAAGAATGGCAAGGGTTTTGAATGGAGATTCTCCCTGTAGAAACCCACTCTTTGGATTTTCAGATGTTGCATCTGATGCTTTCTTGGGTAGAATTAGACTTCAACTCCAAAGTTCACCACCTTCTCGAGATTCATCATAAATCCATGAATTTGTGAAAAAACAAATCCTAACCAATCTATAAATGAGTTATTAGATATGAATTCATTGACCCAGAGATTTGATCAATCCAGTCAGAAATCCTCGCGTCCAAAGGATAGCTAAGAAAACATACTATTGTGGCATAAAATCTTGTTCTAGCTTACTGATGCAGGTGTGATGGATGACACGGATGAATTAGCCCAAAAACTAATTGGCACTTTTAGAGGACAGCTAAGGGTCCAAGGGTCCTCAAAAATCAAAGAGCTCAACTTTGGACAGCTGATTTTATATCCAAGCTCACTCACAGCCCAGCCTTCAACTGCCTATGTCAGCCATGGGCCTACGCCCTACTTAAAAGGGTCAACAGCCTTTGGGCCCACTGCTTTCTTTTGTTCTGGCTGAGCATAGGAAAGTTCAACATCTATCTCTCTCTCTTTCTCTCTGAGCGTCCATTCATAAACACTAATTTCTGATGGATTTTAATCTTAAAAACTTGCAGTTTGAATTAACTAGCAACACCCGTGTGCTATGCACGGACCACAGAACACTAAGGCATAGACACCCTTCATATTATTTTTTAAAATAATTTATTGTAAACTGTATACTTATCTCTTTGTGTGTTGTTAATTTGATTTTTTATGTGTTTTTCCATGTGTTTTATTATTTACGTGAGGTATAAATGGTGCTTGCTGAAGCTCGGGCAGGTGTTAAAAATTTTATGAAAGACATATTAACAATGAAACAACATAGTAAAGCAATTAAATGTAATTTTACTAACACGGGGTTCACAATATACGCATTCGTACAAATGTATTCAAATAAGAAGACACCAAATTCAGATTTTGAAATGTTTGCGTTAACCTCTAGAAATGTAAAATTTTTTTCAAATTATAACAGAGACAATATCAAAGAAACTATTCATGCTATAATTGTAACTCCATCTTTCAAGTTCTTCGCGGTGGACCTGTAGGCATATAGTAACAGTTAAACAATTTTATAATTAATAAATATTATGTTGATGGAAAATAATCTATTGAAACTATCTCAATAGAAACTATTCATGCCGACTATTTCAAACTCACATCTTTCAATTAGGCCAAGTGGGACTATACAGTTAAGAGGTCTCATCAGGCAACTACATTATTGTGTAATATAAATTTTAATTTATTTATTTTGATGGTCTGAAATAGTTAACAGCAGATTTGTAAATTTAAAATAAAATAAAATAAATGCCTCATCTTGTATTCTAAAAAAATTAAAAAAAAACTATTAACTTGATCTTATGAGGTACACGTGCAGGAAGGTTTGAATTTCAAAAACACCTTGTATAATAAGTTTTAATACAAACTGTGTCCCACAGTGATGCGACAGTGTAGATCTACCAACATAAGGCCACTCAAAGGATTCTGATTTGGCCATGTGAATTTACCGTGGGAGAAAATTAAATTGAAATTCTGCTATTATATAACATATGACAATACTTTTACAAGAACCATAGTACGGGCGGTTTTAGTATGATATTGATATTTTGCTTATAGTAACCAGCACTTTATCTTATTATTACTTAGGTTACAAATTGACCGCATAATCGTCATTGATAATATTGTATCGCACATGTGAACAGTGCAAGCTAATGTCTCTCTCTCTCTCTCTCTCTCTCTCTCTCTCTCTCTCTCTCCTCCTTACCTTTCTCTCTCCACTTCACATCACTCCACGTCTGCATGCCCACAGATTTTGTATTTTCTCTCTCTATCTTCCTCTGCCTCACCTGCCCTACACGCACCCTACCACTCACCGAGCCACTCCGCCCTACTCCCACTCTCTCTTGTTTTCTCTCTCTTTTTCGCCTGCACCTGACCTCTCTCACTCTGCCCACTCTCTCTCTGCCTCTCTCTCTCACTCCTCTCCTCACTGCCACTGTCTCTCTCTGCCTCTCTCTCTCTCTCTCCCTTACCTTTCTTCTTCCCACTTCGCACTCCACCGTCTGCATGCCACACATTTTTTTCCTTTCTTTCTCTCTCTTCTTCCTCCTTACACTCACTCCGCACTCCCCACTCTCTTCTCTGCACTCCGCCCACTCTGCCCACTCTCTCTCTCTCTCTCTCCCTCCTCTCTCTCGCACTCCCACTCTCCTCACTCCGCCCACTCTCTCTCTGCCACTCTTTCTCTGCCTCTCCTTTCTTTCTTTTCCTTTCCTCTCTCTCTTTCTCTCTTTAATCTCTCTCCCTACCTTTCTTCTCCTCCACTTCACAGCACTCCACCGTCTGCATGCCCCACAATTTTTCTTTTCTTTCTCTCCTCTTCTTTCACCTCTGCCCTCACCTGCCCTTACACTCACCGTCTACAGCAGCAATTGGCGTGGATGGAAAGAAACAGGCGATTGGATTCCAATTGTAATATATAATTGTTATGAAAGATTCCATGTAACTAATTTATGGGAAAGAGAAAATCAAGATCGCATGAGGGGACGTACCTTTTTTTGGATTTACACAGAGAGAATAGTCGGAAATGAATTCTCAGATGAAATGTAGGAAGACTCGTTAGAAAGGTAGCAAGAAAGAAATGAGAAGCAATACATCGTGATGGTTCAATCATTTCTGAAGCGTAGATTGTTGCAGTTTGGAGGGAGTTGCAGGAAGGAGGGTGGGTTAGAAGTGACGATGTGAGAGAGGAGATTTATTTATTTATTTAGAGAAAGAGGTTTATTTAGGAGAGAGAGGGATTGGAGTTAGATGCACTATTCTTTTTATTAAGGAAAGAAGTTAGAGATGAACACTGTTCTGAGGTGTTCCAAGAAAATTAGGATTCTTAAAACAGAGGACTGTGGTTAAACGTAGTGGAAACACATCCCTTAGTATAGTAGATTAGTCTTTGTAGGGTTCTTTCTTTTGAGGGACATATAAATCTTGCACTAGAAAGGTCTGATATATTTTTTAGTGTGTTGGCTGAATCACTCTGTTACAAATCATCCCTAGGGTTTTGGTTGACTATCATGCATTGGGCATGTAATTTCTCTCATTCGGTTAGTCGTGAGTGATTACATGTGAATTGTGCCGACTTTTCTTATATACTGTGTTGTAACCTTGATATAAATTGTTATACCGTTCTATTATCAGCTCAAGCTTTTAGAGTAAGTGGTTGCCAAACGTGGCTTCTTCTCTGCCTATTATTTTGTATACATGTGACCACAACATTATAAAGGACATGGAGTTCCTGTCGTCATATAATTTTTCTTCATGCTGTGAGAATGATTGAAGATTCCATACATGGACAGGTATAAAATCATCAAGCCTTCAAGTCATTAATCTTCTTTTTAAATTTCCATGTCATGTTTTTCTCACACTTCAGGATTAAGCCAGAAATCTCAAGCAGTTTGATAGCCATAAAACCAAAATAGGGTCTTCCACTGTTTCAATCTTTCTTGGTTCCATCTGATGATAAAAGTTTCAGATTAGTCAATAGAAATAATCTGCCAGAAAAATGGACAATAACTAATGATTCTCCCCTGTGAACCTAGCAACCTTATCCTGTCAGATGCTCCAAGTCTTACTTGTTTTGACACAATTATGGTCATGTCCAAACCTGAATTCCTAACAGGGACCCATACACAGACCTGAACCGACTTGGGCCAAGTTTAACGGCCAGTAATCTAACCCTAGTTTAAAATTAAAAGACACAAATCCAAAAAAAGGGGTTGGATCTGAACTCGAAATTGAGGCTCAAATACTTGAATTGAAGCACAATTCAAATCGTGATCATCCAATTCAATGGTGAAAATCGCCCAATTGAATGAAACTTCATGCAGTGAAGGGAGAACCAACTGAACATTAAATAGAATGTTAGGGTCCATAGAATGTGGGTCATGCTTTATTAAAGTGAGTGGATTTAGTAAAAGTAATAACTGTTTTGGTAGTTTTTCTTGTCAGATCATTTAGTGAAAGCAATCATAATTTGATCACTTTTCCTCAATCCAATGGTGAACATGCACTAAAATGAAACAGATCTTGGGTCACAGTAGGTAAAAATGGGTTGAAGTATTATGTGAACGCGCTTAGATCTTTAAAATGTTGCCCGCATAAATAGATTTAAATCTGTGTGTCGTGCGTGCGTGTGTGTTTGTGCTGTATATATCAAGATGTTCTTCCGAGAGATACCTTCACGTTTGCATCAAGAGCATCTCTTATGGAGTTATGGTTTAGATACAAAGGTACAAAAGCCTCTGAATGCACACGTGTGCATTTCTAGGCTCTTAAATCAAGGATGGGATGATTCAAATGTATTTTTTTTAATCCACCAAAATCTGATCCCCAGTGAGATAATTTTTGTCACCCCCATTACACTTTTGAACTATAACATACAATTGGATTGAGAAAAAAAACATGTAGCTTTATATATTGTTAAAATTTGATGCTGTTCAATCAAGGATTGAGATGCTCCAATTGGACTGAATTTTTTTTCCCCAAAATCTAATCCACAATGAAACCTTTCTATCGGCCTATTCCTCCATGATCAACATTCATCCAAGAGTTAACTCTTGGCTTTAGAATTTAGATTCTCTTAAAAAGTGAATTCTAAAGAAGTATGGGATCAGAAAGCAACTTCTATTAAGCAGCTGTCAAAAGTAATTCTGGACAGTCTAAGGAGAATAAGGATGTTACAAATAAGAAAACCTGGTAGTAAAACAATTCCAAATAACTATTGCTGAGAAAACAATGCAAAGAATGGAGACGGACACTTGGTGGAGAAGACTTAGAATGATGATAATGAGAAAGGTAAAAGTTGTGAGGCTTAGACCCCTCGCAATGGAGAGGGAGAATGAGAGGTAAAGAAACTCTCAATCTGATACGCTTAGACCCCAAAAATGGAGAGAGGGCCGGCACAGGGTGAACAAATGAAATTTTTGATAATTAGATAATAATAAAAACTGAGAAATGCCATGCATAGTCATACACCCCAACCTGCAGTCTTCGATATGCAAATTGCTCACACTATGACTCACACCGTGAATGTTCCATTACTGAAAATTATTTCCATCAAAGTATCCTACCTAGTATCTTTGAGCGAAAAAGTTAGCCAAAAGAAATGTGCGTATTTGGATTTGCTAAACCAGTGACATTTGTGTATGAAAGAAAACACATCATCATTACATCTTTCAATACAAAGTTGTGGATGGCCTGCACCCAACAGGTTTGGGCAGGAGGAAAAAAAAAAAAACCTCAGATACATATGGAGGATCACTGTGTCAAACGCCAAATAGAAATTGATTTGGCATGTGCAAAAACCATACAAATTACCTCTATTAGCTTTGATGTCCATCCTTGAGATATAACTGTTTTAAGTAGAAAGTCACTCTCAAATCTTTCGATATACCAAGTTTGGATAGACTGGACTCCACATGTTGTGCTTCACATATTGTAGAGTCTCCTCCTGCAAACCATAGAGATTAGCATTGGATTGGTGGATAACAAATATCATGATAGATTGGAAAATATACATGGATACAATAATTGACAAACATGATTTAGTTTTTGAAGTTGTCGAGCATCCATATGACGGTATCCCTCTGCAAGGTCCTCTTTTAAAGCTTCTCTCACTACAGCTGCAGCTACTTCTTTTGTTATGTCACGGATACTGCAT
>QPKB01000001.1:5191802-5210427 GCA_003546025.1 Camphora micrantha | reverse complement strand
TGGCTCCTCTCTTGGAGCATGTGTAGAACATTTTTTTGAGCCGTTAGAGGCTTATGTGGCGAAATGCAGTAGCTGTTGGAGATGCTCTAATGATGTGATATTTTAGCAAAGACGGGGTGTTTTGAAAACATACATTTGATTTTGCTATATTATCTCCTGGTTTCTACTCTCCTAGGTATTTGGATAACTTAGAACATATATAAGAAAAATCCCTTTAAACAGAGAAAACACAGTTGAGGATCCTAAATTTTTATAAGAACGTGTTATTAGCATACAAAAAATCTTCCTTCCCCCCACACACACAATTCAAGAATTAAAAAATTAAAAAAAAAACTATAAGACGACATTTTTGCCCACCCTTCTCCTTTCTCGCCCCCAACCTTCCTTTCACCTCCGGCACTGGCCTCGACCAACGTTGGGTCCGTCTCCTCCCCTTCTCTCTCTCCCTCCCCTGCCTTCTCTCCATTCCCTCCCTCTTCCACAGTTCTCTCTCCTTTCTCCCTTTCTCTCCCTCCCCATCTCGCCTCTGGCCTGGACCGACGACAGCCCCTAGCTCCAACCTGGACCGGCAGCGGCCACGTCCCTCTCCTCCCCTTCTCTCCCTCCTCCTTCCTCCCTCTCCCTCCCCCACCATTTTCATGGGATTCCAACTTTTTTTATTTTTTTATTGGGAACCAGCCAAGGGGCTTGAAACCTCAACAGCTGCTGGGGAGAAACCCACTTGCTGGCTAATGCACAAGCAAAAGATCAACTGGGAGGTAGGGTGATAAACTGGGTACCCAACTAATTGGGCTTTTGAGAACGGCCAAGGAAAGGAAGGGAGAGACATGGAGAGGGGGGAGAGAAAACAACGGGGGAGGGAGGGAGGGAGCGAGAGAGAGAGAGAGAGAGAGAGAGAGAGAGGATAGGGATGTGACCGCCGCTAGTTCAGGCTGGAGCCAGTGGCCGCCGTTGGTATAGCCGAAGGCGAAGATGGAGAGGGAGAGAAATGGAAAAGGGAGAGAGAGAACAATGGGGAGGGAGAGGGATTGGGAGGGAATGGAGGGGAGGAGAGGGATCCGCCGCCATCTCAGGCCAAAGCGGGTGGCCGCCGCCAATCTAGGCCAACGTTGGAGGTGAAGGGAAGGTGGGGGGAGAGGAAGGAAGAGGGTGGGCAAAAATGTAAATGCATATGTTTTTTTTTTTTTTTTTTTTTTTTAAATGTGTGTATGGGAAGGGAGATTTCTTGTATGCCAATAGCATTTCCCTTTTTATAATGACAGTCAAGGACCTCCAGCCCAAATCTTCTCTTTTTTTCTAGTCTTACCCTTTCTTTGTTGATGTCAACATAACCATAATCTCAGGTTAAGGTTATTTTATATTGATGTCGACAAATCTTCTATCGACGTTAACAAATTCTATGTATAAATGGTTAATATGTATTGTGCATAGGGGTTACTTGATTGTGCTAATTGGGCCTTTTTGTCGACGTCGACAAAATTTTATGTTGATGTCGATAAGGCTTCTATTAACATCAACAAATTCTATGTATAAATGTTTAACATGTACAAAGGTCACTTGACTGTGCTAGCTGGACGTTTCTGTTGACGTTGATAAAAGTTTATGTTGATGTCAACAAATGTTTTGTTGATGTCAATAAATATTACTCATGACATAATATGTAACTTTAGGGCCTGTTTGGCATCGTTCTTGTATTGTTCCCAATTTTGTGCTCGAATTAGATTGTGTTGAGATTAGGTTGTGCAAAGTTTATACTCTGCGGGACTTGTTTGGCAACATTATATTAAATTACTCTATTAAAAATATGTTGTACGGAACTTGTTTGGTAACATTAAAAAAATTTTGCTCCAAAGAGCAAACATAGGATTTACAACATGGGACCCCACCTTTTATTGTTTGCAGTACTGTGATTATCATATATGGGACTCACCTGTAGAATTTTCTATGTGGTACCCGCCTTTAAAAATTAGAACATGGAACCTATATCCATTGGATTTATAATGTGGGCTCACCTTTATAGGAATTACAATGTGAGCCAACTTTTTGTAAATGTAAATATGGGATCCACCTTTAGAAATTAGAATATGGACTCACATTTATAGGATTTACAATGTGGGTCCACCTTTTGTAAACAAGACCATATGACCCATATTTATTAATTACAAAGTGGAGCCACATTTTTTGTAATTGTAGACACATAGTTCACATTTAGAGATTAAAATGTTTTCTAAATGTGATACCCACCTTTAAAAATTAAAACGTAGGGGTAACACATTTATAAAATCTACAATGTGGGCTCACCTTTATAGGAATTATAATGTGGGACCATACTTTTTGTTAATTGTGAACACGGGACCTACCTTTAAAAAATTACAAAGTGGTACCCACATTTAGAAATCCGAACATGGGGCCATCATTAAAATGTGGGGCAATACTTTTTGTTAATTGTAAACATGGGACCCACATTTAAAAAATTACAATATAGTACCCACATTTAGAAATCCGAACATGTGGCCACTATTAAAATGTGATTGTGGACACGGGACCCACCTAAAGGAAATACAACATGATGCCTACTTTTATAAACGATTTATAATGTGGTCCCGCCATTATAGAATTATAATAGGGGCCCACCTTTTATAATTGTGACCATGTGACCCACCTCTAGGAATTATAAAGTGGGGCCACCTCCTTTGGGATTGTGAACGTGGGGCCTATATTTAGGATAAGTGAGAGGATTTAGGATCTTCAAATAATATTATTTAAAAGGCAAGAGATAATAAAGAAACAATTGTGCCAACAAGTTGTTTCTTTAAAAAAAAATTTTTTTTTTCCAACTTTCAAGATTTTGAGATTCCTTCCCATGAGAAAAAAATTCATAACAGTCATTTACACATACCAAACATGTTTTCTACACTCTTATCTCGTGGGAACATGGAAACATCCAAATGGCACAATCCCAAACGCACCTTAGTTTCTGTTGATTTGGGTAAAGAGACCCATTTTGGGAATAGGGAATATGGTTATGTTGACATCAACAAACAAAAGGCAAAACGGGAAAAAAAAAGAGATGATTTGGGATGGAGGTCCTTGGCTGTCATTATAAAAGTTTAGGGTCCTCAAGTTTAGTTACCCTATTTAAGGAGACTTTTCTTATATATGTCCTCGAAGTATTAAAATATTAAAATATATGTTATATAAAATAAATTTTCATTAAGAAAATTAACCAAGGGTCAAGAGGTCAAAAGTATTTGCAAACAAGCGTGGAAATTTATGAGAAACTACAACCATGGTGGCCTGCTACATGTTTTTAAATATTGATGGTTTATATCAGAATCCTACTATGACTCTCAATCTTAGATGGGCCCTTTAGTATTTAGAAATTTTATGCAGGTCCCATAGCCCTATCATAATTACATAGCTTCTTTGTTGATTACTAATATTAGGTGGGTCCTACAAATATCACATTAGGAAATTTCTACCATGATTGCCAACATTAATAGCCTCCTAGTGATTACTATAATTAACTTGGTTAATATGACTATTAACATCAAATGGGTCCCCACATTGATTTTTCATAAATGGATTCTTCAATGATGTTTAACACTCGATAGGGCTCTCTACTATAATCATCATTGGATATATTACATTATGGTTATTAACATTTGGTGGACCCACATTGATTAAAATACATTGCACGTGGTTTTTAATATTCAGTCTAATGATTTTTTAATTAAATGGGCCCTACCATGGTTACCAATATTACATCACTCTAGTATGACTACTAGTTAGTGGGTTCCCATTAGGTCAATCATCTCGTTTTTCTGTTCATTTCTTATTTCGGTGCATGTAAGGCCCTGTCCCGAGTTAATCGAGATTAACTCAGATTAATTGGAAATTAAGGTTAATTAACTATGCTTAACTAAGCCAGTGATGGTTTATGGCAAAATGGAATTGAATTAGCTTAAAACAAATGAATTAGGTTTAATGAAATGATAATCAAGGTTATTAAATGAATTGAAAGGATTTTAGACTTAGACTAAGAGAACAAGGACTTTTTTGTAAATACGAATTTCTGCGTATTTTGTCGAATGCAGAGACTCTTGATACCAACACATGTATCTCGATGAGTATGTTAACTTTTATAAAAGACTTGAAGTTGTTCGACGAGAATCAGATCAAATAACCCTTCATTTGACTCGAATTGTAAATGAGAGGAGATTGTGGGCTTAAATGCAATTATGGAGCTTATATAACCTAAGATGAGCTTCAATGAGCTCATTCATCTCATTTGCAAATCCTAAATCCATTTCTTCATCCTTTTCTTCTTCTTTCTTCCATTTTTTTTTTCTCTCCTTCAAGCACCAAGAGTGAGGTTTTTGAGTGATTCAAGTGAACAAGCTTCATCTACTTCACCTTCTACATCTTCTTCTTGAATTTTCTTGAAACAAAAGCTTCAAGTTGAGAAGTTTCCATCTCAAATCCAAGTTAAGCAAGGGGTTTTTATCAATTTGATCTTCATTAGAGGCAATTATATATAATTCTAGTGATTTATGATGTTATAGGACTTGTAGGAACTCAAGGAGTTCAAAATCCAAGTTCGTCTCAAAATTTCTAAAGCTCCAAAATTCAGTTTTAGGGGCAGTTCGGCCAGCTAACCGACCGAAATCCACAGAACAGATCAGTCGCTGGAAAGCTGACCGCCAGCTTACCGACATAATTCAGTTAGCCGAATTTGAGAATTCGGCTAGCCGAGTGGTAACCGCAAGCTGACCGAACTTGAGTCAAAAATTCCTGTCAGAAAATTAGCTTCTAGAAAGCTAACCGCAAGGTAGCCGAAGTGAGTTCAGCTAGCCGAATTTGAGAATTCGGTTAGTCGAGGGGTGACCGATGAGGTAACCGAAGTGACTGAGTGCATCAGAAATTGCATGGTTTTGAAAAGTTGACTGAATGTAGTTCGGCTAGCCGCCGGCCATAATGCGGCTAGCTTCCAAGTAACTGCCAAGGTAATCGACATTGAAAAGTTGCAGATTAAATTCTGATTTTTCTGAATTGAAAGCCTAACCATTAAGGTTAGTGTTAATGATAACCAAACCTTCATAAGTGTTAGCTAAGATTATCTGAATGTACCAATTTAATTAAGGTAATGTCAATAACAGTAACACGTACATTGATAACGAGTGTTTTACTCAATTGTTTGGTTTAGATGATTGTTTTAGAATTGGAATAGGATTGAATAGAATGACTAATTGGTTTGAATTATGAGTCTGACACTACATAATGGTTTCTGAAACTCGTTGTAGAGCCACACTGAATTAATGAATGAATAATGAACAGTTACTAAAGGTAACAACAATCCCACTGCAGTAGATGGAATTGGGGGTGTTTTGGAGCTCCGTGGTAATACCAGTGATTTCTGATCTAGACACTGGGAGATCCCACACTAGATGGACTGAAAAGTCATAGACTGAAAGGTCACTGAATTGATAAGCCACACATTGGACTGAAGAGTCCCATTGATAAGCCATTTATTAAATGCTTAATGTAATTAATGAATTGATTATGAATTGACTGCTTCCTTTGGGAAGAAACTGAAGTGAAACCAATGCTTTTGTAGTTACCAATATAGTTATTGTTATTACATGTGCTATTGTATATGATACTGCTATAGAATTGTTAGATCAGTGAATTGATAGAAAAAACATGTACTATCATAGATCTATATATGCATTGTTGAACTGTTGTGTTTACGGTGTTACTGATGATATTACAGGCCCAGTTGCCCTTGCCGGTCACGCAGAGGCCGAGCCGCCAGTGGAAAATGTCTATCCGATACCCCCAGGAGGTCTAATCGAGTGGACTTGAATCAGAGTGCCAAAGAATAGAGTATTTGGGAAAAATGTTTTGATGAATACTTTTGTAAATTCATTTTGGATGTTCAATAGACGTCACCTGCATTGTATTTGAATATGCAGTTGTTGACTTTGTTAGAAAATGTATATTGACTTTACTTTTGAGTAAAGGACTTGTTCGGTTTTTAATAGTTTGTCAATGTGTGTGTGTGTATATATATATATGTTCCACAACAATGTACATTGGCATGTACTTATAATAGATCCCTTGTGAATCTCGTCTTACCTTCGGTTAATTCGGGGTTTAGGGGAGTAAGTATGATGGATTTGCGACCCGGGATTAATCCTGAGTAATCCGATCTCGGGCTCAGGTCGTGACAGTGCATCATCTAGTGAAAACTTCATGAATTGCCAAACACTTCAAGGTATATTGAAATTTGTAGAAATTGCCAAACATCATAAGTGACACAATATTATAATATAACACTATTTTATTATGTGATAATAAAATCTTACAATATTTAGATTTAGTAATATTATGTTCTTCTTTTATCCAAACACCCTATGTAAAATCTAGCTCTTGTTGGGTTAAGCCGGTTTATCCCGTAAACACCCCTAGTAGCGGGTTGCACATTTCCTTGGGTTCAATACTATATATGAGAAATGGGTATGGGTCAGGTCCATAGTATACCTAGGCCCAAATCCAAATTGGGGACCTGGACTGGACTTCAACCCATACCCGACTCAGGTCTAGGTTTCTTCAAGTCTCTTATCCATACATGATTTAAATCAAAGGTCCAGGCCCAAACTTGTGCCTAAATAACGGACCTAGAATTTTTTTTTTTTTTTTTTTTTTTCTGAGACGTGCAATCCGCCAATGAAACCTCGGCTACACAACACCACCCCACTAGCACTATGTATCAGATAAGGCTCCAAATGATTCGAAGCAGGGTTCACCTCATTGCTAGACTTTCTAACCATTTGAACAATTTAAGTGTGGGTAAAATAGTATTCTATATTGGTTAGGACCACGGTTCCTCCCTCTTCCCGAGCTAGAGGTCTTGGTATCGAACCCCGATTCCCCCCTCATTAGGAACCGAAGGTTGAGTTCATTTGTATTATCACGAAGGAGCCACAGGGGTTTTACCGGGCTTCTCTCTGAGCCCGGAGGGAATAGTCCAGCCCAAAAGATTAGGAACATCCTATAGTGCAAAAAAAAAAAAAAACCAAAAGTACTTAAAAATGAATATAATATAGGACGAATCCAAACCCCTTGCTATCTCTAATTAGTGTCATATATGAATGAATATAAATAATGGTCTCTTCCAATAGTCCTTTTGACCCCTTTAATTCATTTGCCTGACCACCTTATTGGGATAGTCGCTTCTTGGCTCTGTCTGTACTGTATTAACATGTCATATATCTCTCCATATTCCATTCTAATGATCCAATATCAATTGTTCCTCTGCTTATCAGGTGGACTTGGCATCACACAAGGAATTGGAAGGAAAAGAAAATTTTGACAAGCCAAACTGGGTCTGCTTCCAAAATGCAGTCCCCCCTTATTGACATGAATCCAAGTGGGTCCGGCATAGATTTTTACCACTCTCACAGAAGCTGTGGGATTGTATGCGCGTTACAGCTGTGCTATGCTATCAACTATCTAGGTCCTCCGATTTGAAATTCATGGGTACCAAATTCGAGCCCAAAATAAAAGTCGGATCCTTACAGAGGACTCGAGCCCAAAACCCGAATTTAAAATATGTTCAAATGAACCCATACATGATTTTGTTGCCTTTGAGTCCCCAGTATTTTGGTCTATGGAGATCAGTTTCCATTCCTATCCATCACCATGACATGCCTGTGCCACCACTAACTGACATGACATAGGCAGTCCTAGTCTTCATTCTTGTTTGTTACATGGAAAAATCTATCAACATATGGCTCAAAGTCTTTCCTGACGTTGCCAATTTGAATATTCACCAGAAATCCCAACACTGATACTGGAGCCAGTACAATAATTGAGCCATCTCTTCCATAAGTTACAATCAATTTCTGTCCTCATCTTTTACCTTTTCAATATACCGATTTTGGGCCACCAAAATAGTCATGGTGGGGAAGTCTCTGTCCCTTTCAGAACATGGTGGCAATTCATAACTTAACCCAACCTGCCAACCAAACCTAACCTAGTATCAATTCAATGTTACAGTTGTCATCTTTTGGTCCAGTGATAGCCATATTGGGTTTGGATCTGGTCCATAGTTGCCAACTTACTATGAACATTCACTCACCAAGCTGTCTTGATCAGTTTTATCTTCGGACTATTCCTTCCAAAACTGTCAAGCACATGGTTAAAGATATTATTGTACAGCTAATACATGACTGTGGACGTGTTTGGCAATTAACTAGTTAAAGTAACGTAAAGTGAATCCAGAAAAGAAATGACATAGGTCATATCAAAAGTATACAATTTCAAAATTCCCTCCGAATTTTTTGGAAAAAAGTTTAAAAAGTAACCTTCTTTTTCCACTAAAAGACAAAAAGACTCCACTTTTCTATACAAAAAGTAAAAAAGATTCCATACCAAACAACTAAAAATAAAACACTATCATAACACCTTATATTTTATTCTCTCTTGATTTGATGTTTCACCTCACCATACTTCAATTCACCATATATCCAAACAGACCCTAATTTTATTTTTAAGCCTACCAAGAAGCAATGCAACAAAATCTCCTCCACTGGGCAATGGGATTCAGCAAATCATATTCTGAATTGTCATGAAAAGAATGATCAAATGATACAATCTGCTTGGGAACATTTGATCCAATAATAAGAAATGGTCGATGAAAATAAAAACTTAGTGAATAGATCACATTCATAACCCCAAATTAGATGGCTAAAACCCAATAGATTTGACCATTTTATATATGGCTAATGCAAAATACCCTTTATCCTAAAGCCCACTTCAACCTGTTTTCGCATCAACATATTTGTCCTGTTCATCTCTTACTATGGGGTTGGCAATGATCCCATTCAGAAAAGGTTGATAATTATAGATAATATGGTTCAAACTGAACCCAATGAAGTTTCAATTGAGTTGGGAATATCAACTTGAAGCCAGCCTAGTAGCTAAAGGGTCAACTTGAACACTAACTTTATAGGCTGGGATAGTGGATGATAGTGCAATTAGTTGGGTTGGGTTGAGCCCGGGCTGGATTCGCATGTTGAATGGCAAGTATGAAGCAAACCAAGAAAGTAAAGAAGGTCAATGTAAACACTGAATTACCGAATTGGTTACTTTTTCCATTACATAATTGTTAGTTTAATCAAGGCCTAAATCAGTATTAATCCTCTTAAACGATTTTTATCAGTAAAAACAAAATATATTAAGATGAAAAAAAAGTAATTAATCCACCCAAACTCATTCTTAGAATGATGATGAATCCATTGAAAAGTCCTTTAACCAACAAGGCACTGGCAGTGATGGCTTATGTTTGAGGTATTTTTCATTTACCGAGAATTGGCTACTGAAGATCAAGAATAGGAAAAAATAGAAAATAACAAAAGACAGTTCAGAATGGCAACCTTCACCATCCTTCCCTTCTATAAATTCAGTGGCTCAGTCTATCTATAGACAAGGGAGTGGTGCTCCTCTGGAGACTCCAATGGATTTCTTGCAATTGCTTAGGGAAACAACACCACCCCTCCAAACCATCCTAGTTTCCTTACTCCTTGCATCTACTCTTGTTGTGATCTTACTAAGGCAATCCTCAAAGGAGAAGACAAATGAAAGCAAAAGCAATGGCACAAGAAGAAGACCACCTAAACTACCTCCAGGCCCATCAAAGCTGCCTATTATAGGCAACCTTCATCAGCTGGGAAACATGCCCCATCTCTCCCTCCAGCGCCTTTCACAAAAATTTGGCCCAATCATCTACCTAAAACTAGGTGAGGTCCCAACCGTTGTTGTCTCATCGGCGGCAATGGCAAAGGAAGTGTTGAAGACACATGACCTTGCGCTTTCAAGTAGGCCTCAGATCTTCTCTGCAAAACACCTCTTTTATGATTGCACCGATGTCGTCTTTGCTCCTTATGGAGCTTACTGGAGGCATGTACGTAAGATCTGCATACTTGAGCTGCTGAGCGTGCGGCGGGTGCAATCATATGGTTTTTGTAAGAGAACAAGAGGCAGCACGTCTAGTCCACCGCATTGCATCATCATATCCTAACCCGGTTAGCCTCACCAAGAAGCTTGGACTCTACTCAAATGACGTGCTTTGCCGGGTCGCCTTTGGAAGAGATTTCTCCCAAGGCGGGGACTACGATCGACATGGGTTTCAGAAGATGCTTGACGAGTATCAAGTATTGCTTGGAGGATTCAGTGTGGGAGATTTCTTCCCATCTATGGATTGGATTAGCTCTTTAACTGGCATGAAGAAGAGACTAGAGGAGACCTTTCGACGCTTTGACCGCTTCTTCGATGAGATAATTGAGGAACATCGCGATCCCAAGAGAGCAATAGAGGAGCACAAAGATCTTGTTGATGTTTTGCTCGATGTACAGAAGAACGGCAGTCTTGATATGCCGCTCACCATGGATAATATCAAGGCTGTCATTTTGGTTAGTAAGAATTCTTTTTCTCTCTCTTCATTTTGGAAGTTAAGTTGGTTGAGTTTGTACTAGAACTAGATATTCATTAAGTAGAGACAAACTCACTTAGTCACAGAGAGTACAACTCAATTAACTAGGGAAGCTTTTCTAATTAATCTGAATTAAATTCCAAGGATTCCTATGATCCATTTGGTTCAAGGATTTTATTGATTCCTGAAAATAGATTGACCATACATGGCAAGGAATATGGGCTCACTGCTGAGGCAAATTTTTCTGTCTGATGATGGTGTTTGGCCAACGGAATGCCATTGTCAAAATTTATAAGATTCCAGAGAAAGCAGTTTTTTACTTCACACCACTTCTGCTTCATTCTCATGACTAAAGTTTCTGATTCAATGATATTGTGATGAATGAATTCCACTCAAGATTCCTAATTTCTAGCCAAGTAAGACAGTTGAATTCTATTCCATTCCTACTATGTCCTCTACCTAAAATGGGCCCTAAGCAGTGATCAATCAGATTGGTTTAAAGATAAGGTTTAAAGGTCAAGATTCACAAGATGCCATCAAATAATCTACACTTTGACGAAAAAATGGTCACCCCACAACCGCCATCCTGCTAAATTAAATCTAAAGAAAGTGATAGTCTCATCTATATCCCCACCCTAGAATCTAGATCCTTCATTTCTCAGCTCTTAAATACTCCTTAAAAAGTTCCCCCATTTACAAGTACTTGAGCAGATCCAAAAAATCAGAAGATATCACTGTCAAGATAAATAAAGAAGACTCTGCCCAATATGGTGATTCCTTAAATTTCTAAAATGGATGTACCAAGCTAACAGTAGCAATCATGGATTTTACTGTCCCACAAATTCACCAAATGGCCACAATCTAGTGACTCAACTTGCCAACCGAACTGAGTATCATTTTCTGAGTCACTTCATTAGTCAGTGTATGAATCCAAGCTGCTTGACTTCTTTTTTATTGGTCATTGTAGGACATGTTTGCTGCAGGAACTGATACAACTTTCATAACTTTGGATTGGGGAATGACAGAATTAATTACAAACCCAAGAGTAATGAAGAAAGCACAAGATGAAGTTCAAAGAGCTGTGGGAGACAGAAGCATAGTGTTAGAGAGTGATTTGCAAGAACTACACTACTTGAAAGCAGTAATCAAAGAGATCTTCCGGCTGCATCCTCCGGCTCCAGTATTAGTCCCAAGAGAGTCCATGGAAGAAGTGATCATAGAAGGGTATGAAATTCCTGCCAAAACACGAATTTTTGTCAATGCCTGGGCAATAGGAAGGAACCCAGAATCCTGGGAGAATCCAGAAGTTTTTGACCCAGATAGATTCATGGGCAGTTCTATGGATTATAAGGGGCAGGATTTTGAACTTATACCATTTGGATCTGGGAGGAGAGGGTGCCCTGCAATCGCATTTGGAGCAGCTACTATTGAGCTTGCTCTTGCTCAGCTTCTCCACAGCTTTGACTGGGAGCTTCCCCATGGCATTGATGTGAAAGATCTAAACATGACTGAAGTTTTTGGCATCAGCATGCACAGAATAGACGAATTGATCGTAGTTGCGAGACCACGTTTTACTTAAGGGCACCTCTGTATCTATGGATTTGACTGGAGTTTGTAATATTTGAATGTGTGAAGTGATCATATTTCCGAACTCAATTTCACCTGAAAGATTCTAAAATCTGCTAATAAAAGTATTATGTTTAAATAGCTATTGGTTGCAAGAATTCTTTGTCTCAGGAAATTGTTTTTGTTTTGATGTTTGCTGGATTATGTGTGATCATTTACACTACAGTGTATTCACTTAAAAGATAAATGTAAAACCATTATCACATTAAATGTGTAGACTTGCTCAAACTTCATACATGTTGAGAAAGATATAATAGGAGAAGAATGGCAAGGGTTTTGAATGGAGATTCTCCCTGTAGAAACCCACTCTTTGGATTTCAGATGTTGCATCTGATGCTTTCTTGGGTAGAATTAGACTTCAACTCCAAAGTTCACACCTTCTCGAGATTCATCATAAATCCATGAATTTGTGAAAAAACAAATCCTAACCAATCTATAAATGAGTTATTAGATATGAATTCATTGACCCAGAGATTTGATCAATCCAGTCAGAAATCCTCGCGTCCAAAGGATAGCTAAGAAAACATACTATTGTGGCATAAAATCTTGTTCTAGCTTACTGATGCAGGTGTGATGGATGACACGGATGAATTAGCCCAAAACTAATTGGCACTTTTAGAGGACAGGCTAAGGGTCCAAGGGTCCTCAAAAAATCAAAGAGCTCAACTTTGGACAGCTGATTTTATATCCAAGCTCACTCACAGGCCCAGCCTTCAACTGCCTATGTCAGCCATGGGCCTACGCCCTACTTAAAAGGGTCAACAAGCCTTTGGGGCCACTGCTTTCTTTTGTTCTGGCTGAGCATAGGAAAGTTCAACATCTCTCTCTCTCTCTTTCTCTCTGAGCGTCCAATTCATAAACACTATTTCTGATGGATTTTAATCTTAAAAACTTGCAGTTTGAATTAACTAGCAACACCCCGTGCTATGCACAGACCACAGAACCACTAAATGCATAGACACCCTTCATATTATTTTTTTAAAATAATTTATTTTGTAAACTGTATACTTATCTCTTTTGTGTTGTTAATTTGATTTTTTAGGTGTTTTTCCATGTGTTTTATTATTTACGTGAGGTATAAATGGTGCTTGCTGAAGCTCTGGCAGGTGTTAAAAATTTTATGAAAGACATATTAACAATGAAACAACATAGTAAAGCAATTAAATGTAATTTTACTAACACGGGGTTCACAATATACGCATTCGTACAAATTATTCAAATAAGAAGACACCGAATTCAGATTTTGAAATGTTTGTGTTAACCTCTAGAAATGTAAATTTTTTTTCAAATTATAACAGAGACAATATCAAAGAAACTATTCATGCTAAGTAATTGTAACTCCATCTTTCAAGTTCTTCGCGGTGGACCTGTAGGCATATAGTAACATGTTAAACAATTTTATAATTAATTAAATATTATGTTGATGGAAAATAATCTATTGAAACTATCTCAATAGAAACTATTCATGCCGACTATTTCAAACTCCATCTTTCAATTAGGCCAAGTGGGACTATACAGTTAAGAGGTCTCATCAGGCAACTACATTATTGTGTAATATAAATTTTAATTTATTTATTTTGATGGTCTGAAAATAGTTAACAGCAGATTTGTAAATTTAAAATAAAATAAAATAAATGCCTCATCTTGTATTCTAAAAAAATTAAAAAAAAACTTTTAACTTGATCTTATGAGGTACACGTGCAGGAAGGTTTGAATTTCAAAACACTTGTATATAAGTTTTAATACAAACTGTGTCCCACAGTGATGCGACAGTGTAGATCACCACACATAAGGCCACTCAAAGGATTCCGATTTGGCCCATGTGATTTACCCGTGGGAGAAATTAAATTGAAATTCTGCTATAATATAACATATGACAATAACTTTTAGACAAAAACATAGTACGGGGTTTTAGTTATTGATATTGATATTTTGCTTATAGTAACCAGCACCTATTATTACTTAGGTACATAATTGACCCATAATCAGTCATTGATAATCTTGGTATCCACATGTGTAACAGTGCAAGCTAATGATCAAGTGGTCACGGATATACATTAATATACATTGATGTGTGACCCACTGCCGGCCCCTCACGCTCCTTTCTTTCTTTTCCTTTCTCTCTGTTTCTCTCTCTATCTTTCTCTCTCCCTTACGTTTCTTCTCTCCCACTGCACAACACTTCACCGTCTGCATGCCCACACATTTTTTCTTTTCTTTCTCTCTCTTCTTCCTCTGCCCTCACCTGCACCTATACACACCCTACACTAACCGAACCACTCCACCCTACTCCCTGCACTCCCCACTCTCTCTTCTTTCTCTCTCTTCTTTCCCTGCACTCCAAGAGACACCCTCTCCCTGCCACTCTCTCTCTGCATCTTTGTCTCTCACTCCCTCTCCTCACTCTGCCCCACTCCCTCTCTCTCTGCCAACTCTTTTCTCTCCTCTCCTTTCTTTTCCTCTCTCTCTCTCTCTCTCTCTCTCTCTCTCTCTCTCTCCCCCTTACCTTTCTTCTCTCCCACTTCACATCACTCCACCGTCTGCATGCCCACAGATTTTGTATTTTCTCTCTCTATTCTTCCTCTGCCCTCACCTGCACCTACACGCACCCTACACTCACCAAGCCACTCCGCCCTACTCCCTGCATCTCCCACTCTCTCTTGTTTTCTCTCTCTTTTTTCCCTGCACTCTGCCCACCCTCTCTCTATCCCTCTCCCTGCCACTCTCTCTCTGCCTCTTTCTCTCTCACTCCCTCTCCTCACTCCGCCCCCACTGTCTCTCTCTGCCACCCTTTCTCTCCCCTCTCCTTTCTTTCTTTTCCTTTTCTCTCTTTTCTCTCTCTCTCTCCCTTACCTTTCTTCTTTCCCACTTCACAGCACTCCACCGTCTGCATGCCCACTCTTTCTTTCTCTCTCTTCTTCCTCTGCCCTCACTGCACCTACACTCACCGAGCCACTCCCCACTGTCCCTCTCCGCCCACTCTCTGCCCACTCTCTCTCTCTCTCTTCTGCCTCTCTCTCTCACCCCTTCTCTCTCTCTCTCCTTTCTCTGCTCTCTTTTCCTTTCTCTCTTCTTTCTCTCTCTCTCCCTTACCTTTCTTCTTTCCCACTTCACAGCACTCCACCGTCTGCATGCCCACACAATTTTTCTTTTCTTTCTCTCTCTTCTTTCTCTGCCCTCAACTTGCCCCTACACTCACCGTCTACAGCCAGCAATTGCGTGGATGGAAAAGAAACAGGCGATTGGATTCCTGTAATATATAATTGTTATGAAAGATTCCATGTATTTAATTTATGAGGAAAGAGAAAATCAAGAACGCATAGAGGGGATGTACCTTTTTTTGGATTTACATAGAGAGGATAGTCAGAGAGGATAGTCGGAAATGAATTCTCAGATGAAATGTAGGAAGACTCGTTAGAAAGGTAGCAAGAAAGAAATGAGAAGCATACATCGTTTGATGGTTCAATCATTTCTGAAGCGTAGATTGTTGCAGTTTGGAGGGAGTTGCAGGAGGAAGGTGGGTTAGAACGTGACGATGTGAGGAGGAGATTTTATTTATTTATTTAGGAGAGAGGGTTTATTTAGGAGAGAGAGGGGATTGGAGGTTAGATGGACACCTATTCTTTTATTTAGGAAAGAAGTTAGATGGACACCTGTTCTGAGGTGTCCAAGAAAATTAGGATTCTTAAAACAGAGGACTGTGGTTAAACGTAGTGGAAACACATTCCCTTAGTATAGTAGATTAGTTTTTAAGGGCTTCTTTCTTTTGAGGAACATATAAAATGCTTGCACTAGAAAGGTCTGATCATATTTTTTAGGTGTTTGTGAATCAACTCTTGTTACAAATCATCCCTAGGGGTTTTTGGTTGACCTATCATCCATTGGGCATGCTATTTCTCTCATTCGGTTAGTCGTGAGTGCCGGCACATGTGAATTGTGCCGACTTTTCTTTTATACTGTGTTGTAACCTTGATATAAATTGTTATACCGTTCTATATCAGCTCAAGCTTTTAGAGTAAGTGGTTGCCAACTGCTTCTTCTCTGCCTATTATTTTGTAGTACATGTGACCACAACATGTATAAAGGACAGGAGTTCCTGTCGTCATATAATTTTTCTTCATGCTGATAGAGAAATGATGAAGATTCCATACATGGACAGGTAATCAAAATCATCAAGCCTCAAGTCATTATCTTCTTTTTAAATTTCATGTTCATGTTTTTCTCACAACTTTCAGGATTAAGGGCACAGAAATCTCAAGCAGTTTGATACCATGAAACCAAAATAGGGTCTTCAATGGTTCAATCTTTCTGGTTCCATCTGATGATAAGTTTCAGATTAGTCAATAGAAATAATCTGCAGAAAAATGACAATAACTAATGATTCTCCCCTGTGAACCTAGCAACCTTATCCTGTCGATGCTCCAAGTCTTTATTGTTTTGACACAATTATGGGTCATGTCAGAACCTGAATTCCTAACAAGGGACCATACACAGACCCGAACCCGACTTGGGCCAAGTTTAACGGCAGTAATCTAACCCTAGTTTAAAATTAAGACACAAATCAAAAAAAGGGGTTGGATCTGAACTCGAAAATTGAGGCTCAAATACTTGAGAATTGAAGCACAATTCAAATCGTGATCATCCAATTCAATGGTGAAAATCGCCCAATTGAATGAAACTTCATGCAGTGAAGGGAGAACCAACTGAACATTAAATAGAATGTTAGGGTCCATAGAATGTGGTCATGCTTTATTAAAGTGAGTGTGATTTAGTAAAAGTAATAATCTGTTTTGGGTAGTTTTTCTTGTCAGTATCATTTAGTGAAAGCAATCATAATTTGATCACATTTTCCTCAATCCAATGGTGAACATCACTAAAATGAAAACAGATTTTGGTCCACTAGTGTAAAAATGGGTTGAAGTATTATGTGAACCGCTTAGATCTTTAAAATGTTGCCCGCATAAATAGATTTTAATCTGTGTGCGTGCGTGCGTGTGTTTGTGCTAGTATATATCAAGATGTTCTTCCGAGAGATACCTCTCAGGTTTGCATCAAGAGCATCTCTTATGGAGTTATGGTTTAGATACAAAGGTCGACAAAAGCTCTGAATGCACACGTGTGCATTTCTAGGCTCTTAAATCAAGGATTGGGATGATTCAAATGCATTTTTTTTAATCACAAAAATCTGATCCCCAGTGAGATTTTTGTCACCCATTACACTTTTGAACCTATACATACAATTGGGATTGAGAAAAAAAACATGTAGCTTTATATATTGTTAAAATTTGATGCTGTCAATCAAGGATTGAGATGCTCCAATTGGACTGAATTTTTTTTCCCCAAATCTAATCCACAATGAAACCTTTCTATCGGCCTATTCCTCCATGATCAACATTCATCCAAGAGTTAACTCTTGGCTTAGAATTTAGATTCTCTTAAAAAGTGAATTCTAAAGAAGTATGGGATCAGAAAGCAATTCTATTATAGCAGCTGTCAAAAGTAATTCTGACAGTCTAAGGAGAATAAGGATGTTAACAATAAGAAAACCTGGTAGTAAAAACAATTCCAAATAACTATTGCTGGAGAAACAATGCAAAAGATGGAGACGGACACTTGGTGGAGAAGACTTAGAATGAATGATAATAGAAAGTAAAAGTTGTGAGGCTTAGACCCCTCGCAATGGAGAGGGAGAATGACGAGGTAAGAAACTCTCAATCTGATACGTTAGACCCAACAATGGAGAGAGGGCCGGCACAGGGTGACAGATGAAATTTTTGATAATTAGATAATAATAAAAACTGAGAAAATGCCATGCATAGTCATACACCCAACTGCAGTCTTCGATATGCACATTGCTCAATCTATGACTCCACCGTGAATGTTCCATTACTGAAAAATTATTTCCATCAAAGTATCTACCTAGTATCTTTGAGCGAAAAAGTTAGCCAAAAGAATGTGCGTATTTTGGATTTGCTAAACCCAGTGACATTTGTGTATGAAAGAAAACACATCATCATTTCATCTTTTCATACAAAGTTGTGGGATGGCCTGCACCCACACAGGTTTGGGCGAGGAAGGAAAAAAAAAAAACCTCAGATAGCATATGGAGGATCACTGTGTCAAACGCAAATAGAAATTGATTTGGCATGTGCAAAAACCATACAAATTACCTCTATTAGCTTGATGTCATCCTTGAGATATAATGTTTTAGTAGAAAGTCACTCTCAAATCTTTCGATATACAAGGTTTGAATATGATGGACTCACATGTTGTGCTTCACATATTGTAGAGTCTCTCCTGCAAACATAGAGATTAGCATTGGATTGGTGGATAACAAATATCATGATGATTGGAAAATATATCATGGATATCAATAATGACAAACATGATTTAGTTTTTGGAAGTTGTCGAGCATTCATATGACGGTATGCCATGAAGGTCCTCTTTTAAGCTTCTCTCACTACAGCTGCAGCTACTTCTTTTGTTATGTCACGGATACTGCAT